>CAUYQU010056575.1:0-60203 GCA_963574635.1 Cheracebus regulus
CCCAAATATGGCCAAAAATAAAATATTTCAAAAAAACCACTTTTATTTACGTATACTAAAACAGACTTTTTTTTTTTTTTTTTTTTTTTTTTTTTTTTTTTTGCAGAGTTCCTGTAAATTGAAACAACATATTGGGATGGCAATTTCACAATATTTATGGCATTTTAAATCAACATATCCCCTTTACTCAGCAAATCCATTTCTAGGAGTTTATCCAATACATATATTCATGTGAATACACAAAGATACATGAAGAAGAATATTCACTGATGCATTATTTATAAGGACAGAGAACTAGAAATAACCTACATGCCCATCAGTATAGTTCTGGTTAAATAAATGATGTGACAACTACCTAACACAATGTAATGCAGCAGTTAATAGAATGAGGCAGATTTGTATTAATAGAAATAGATAGTTGCTGCAAGTAAGAACAGAAACTTAGAGAAGAGCATGTTTAGTACAAGTTCATTTACATAAAAAGGTGTATATTTAAACATAAATATTTTCTGGAAAGCTGTGGCTGAAACTGCTAAGAATCATTACCTCTGGCAAATAGAAATAGGACTAGAGGTTGGGGCTGAAGACTTTGACTTTTGATTTAATATTCTTCTGTATGATTTTGGTTTTGCCACAAAACAAAGTGACTTTTAAAACAATATTATTCATAGAATTTATAAAAGGGTACCCCTATCTGTTCTACTTGTTTACCCATTTTCAGTATATTCCCAACATCTATGGCTACTTCTTGAATGACTTAATTCAGTTTGATCAAAATTTAACTTCAGAAAGAAGAGGAAGAAGAACATCAGCCTGTTGCCAGGGGTTATGTTTGCTCTATTTGCCCCACTCCTATGAATCCTCTCCAAATTGGTGCAAATAAAAAGACACTGCGTATATCCCCTAACCAGGATATGTTGGGGAAAAAAAAAAAAACTCTTAAACTCATAGAAAACAAAAAAGACTCCTTTTATCCCAACATCTCTATCTTTTTTTGGCTTTTTACTTTTTGGTAATCAAATCTTTAAAAAGTGACCCCAGATGGGTAGTTGGTATTGTTTATTGCTCAGTAACAGAAACTCACGTAGGCTACTTCAAATTGTTTGAGTTATTGAAAGGATATATGTGGCACCCAAGAACACTGAACAAATGGTTGATGCTCATGGGAATGGAACACAAGTGGAATTGTCCACACAATATTGGGGTTCCATTGATTTGGTTGTCTTCTTGACTGAGCACATCATTCTTGGGCAATTATGGAACTTACCTTTTGCTCTTACCCTCCTGCAGTCAGCTCATTCATCTCCCTTTCAGCTTCAGCTTCTTCATGTCTTTACCTCCTCATGGTTCTCATGGGTCTTGCCACCACATGGCCTCCTGGAGGTCCTCTCAGCTTCTGCTATCACATGCTCTGTTCTTGCAAATACTGTTTCCCAGTTTAAATTATGCAGAAGAAATCTGGCTGATCTAGTTGCTTACTTGTGTTTATAGAACTTCCTGTCAGGCCACTTTGGATGGTTGCCCTTGAGACAGGTACCCATCTTGCTTTCATAAGGGATTAGGAAATACAGAACTTACTTGCCCTGGCTTGGGACCAATGTCCTAGAGATGTCTTAAGTTAAAATGAGAGAGCTAGTCTGGATTCTTTATCTAAGTGGCTTTAAAAGATCCCTGCAAGGGACTCTGAAATTTACATAACAATGAGAAAAAAAATCATACTTCCACTGCTATTGGTTAGGCCTCTCTTTCACCCATATAATCATGTAAAAGTAATGAAAATCTAATTATATCAGTCAGTTCTCACACTGCTATAAAGAAATACCTGACACTGAGTAATTTATAAAGAAAAGAAATTTAGTTGGCTCTTGATTTTTCAGGCTGTACAGCAAGTATGGCAGTATCTGCTTGGTTTCTGGGGAGGCCTCAGGAAACTTATAATTATTGTGAAAGGCAAAGGGAGAAGTAGGCACATCTTCCATTGCCACAGCAGGATAAAGAGAGATACAGTGGGGAGGTGCTACACACTTTTAAACAATCAGATCTCACAAGAACTCACTCACTCACTATCACAAGAACAGCTCTGAGGGGTTGGTACTGACTCATTCATGGGAACTCCACCATTATGATCCAATCACCTCCCACCAGGCCCTACCTCCAACACTGGGGATTACAATTTGACATAAGATTTGGTAGGGACACAAATGCAAACCATATCATTTTGCTGATGGTCCCTCAAAATCTCATGTCCTTCTCACATTGCAAAAATACAATCATGCCTTCCCAGCAGTCCCCAAAATCTTAACTCATTCCAGCATTAACTCAAAAGTCCAAAGTGCAAAGTGTCATCTGAGACAAGGCTAATCCCTTCTGCCTATGAGCCTGCAAAATAAAAAACAAGTTAGTTATCTATAAGATACAATAAAGGTATCGGTATTGGGTAAGTACTTCTGCTACAGAAGGGAGAAATCAGCTAAAACAAAGGGGATCCAGGCCCCATGCAAGTCTGAAACCCAACAGAGCAGTCATTAAAGTTTAAAGCTCCAAAATTATCTTTGACTCTATGTCTCACTTCCAGGCCACAGTGATGTAAGGGGTGGGTTACCAAGGCTTTGAGAAGTCCTTCCCCTGTGGCTTTGCAGGGTTTAGCTGCCACAGCTGCTCTCATTGGCTGGCATTGAGTGCCTGTGACTTTTTTAAGCATGTAGTGCAAGTTGTTTGTGGCTCTATCATTCTGGGGTCTGGAGGACAATGGCCCTCTTCTCACAACTACACTAGGCAGTGCCCCATGAGGACTCTGTGTGGGCACTCCAACTCCACAATTTCCCTTCACACTGCCCTAGTAGAAGTTCTCCTGAGGGCTCTTCCCTTGTAGCAGCCTTCTGCCTGGACATCCAGGTTTTTTCATACATCCCTTGAAATATAGGCATAGGCTCTGAAGCCTCAGCTCCTGCACTATGCACACCTGCAGGCTTAATGCTGCATGGAGGCCACCAAGGTTTATGGCTTGCCTCTTGTAGAACAGTGGCCCAAGCTATATCTGGGACCTTGTGAGCCACAGCTGGAGTCAGAACACCTGAAATGCAGGAGCAGTGTCCTGAGGCTGTGCAGGGCATCAATACACTGGGCTTGTCCCCCAAAACAATTCTTCTCTTCTAGACCTCTAGGCTGATGATGAGAGGGGCTGCCAAGAAGGCCTTGAAATGACTTGGAGGCCATTTTCCCATTGTCTTGGCTATCAGTACTTGTCTTCCTTTTAGTTATGCAAATTTCTGCAACAGAAAATGGGCTTTTCTTTACTACCACATGGCCGGGCTGCAAATTCTCCAAACTTTTATTCTCTGCCTCTTTTTTTTTTTGAGATGAGGTTTCACCATATTGGTCAGGATGGTCTTGAACTCCTGACCTTGTGATCTGTCCATTTCAGCCTCCCAAAGTTCTGGGATTAGAGGTGTGAGCCTGTCCCACCTCTTTTTTATATATGTTTCCAGTTTCAGCATATTTCTTTGCTCACACATATGAGAAAAAGCTGTTAGAAGCAGGCAGGCTACATCTTGAACACGTGGCTACTTAGAAATTTCTTCCACCACATACCTTAAATCGCCACTCTCAAGTTTAAAGTTCCACAGATCCCTAGAACAGGGACACCATGCACCCAACCTCTCTGCTAAAGCACAACAAAAGTGACCTTTGCTGTAATTCTCAATAAGTTTCTCATTTCTATCTGAGAGCTCCTCAGCCTGGACTTAATTGTACATACAACTATCAGCATTTTGGTCACAACAATTTAGCAAGCCTCTTAAAAATTCCAAACTTTCCTTCATCTTTCATCTTTCTATCTTCTGAGCCCTCCACCTGTTCCAACCTCAGCCAGTTACCCAGGTCCAATACTGCTTCCACATTGTCAAGTATCTTTAAAGGAATGTCCCACTTCTTGGTACCAATTTTCTGTATTGCTCCATTCTTGTATTGCTATAAAGAAATAACTGAGGCTGAATAATTTATAAAGAAAAGAGGTTTAGTTGGTGTCCGATTCTACAGGCTGTACAGGAAGTATGATAGCATCTACACCTCAGGAAACCTATAATCATAGTGTAAGGTGAAGGGAAAAGCAAGAATGTCTCACATGGCTAGAACAGGAAAGAGAGCACACGGGGCTGGGAGGGAGATGCTACATACTTTTAAACAACCAGATCTCACAAGAACTTACTCAGTCACTATCACAAGAACAGCACCAAGGAGATGGTGCTAGCCCACTCGTGAGACCTCAACCCTCATGAACCAATCACTTCCCACTAGGTCTCACCTCCAACACTGGGGATTACAATTCAACATGAGATTTGGTGGAGACATAGATCCAAACCATATTACAAATCTAAATAAGAAGTTATCCAAAAATAGTAGAAATTTTGAAGAATAATATACAAATATTATTTAATTTATCCTTTAAATTTTCTGGTTTATATATGCTTTATAATATATACAATATAGTAGTATATTAGTATACTATAATTTAGTAGATGTGTAATAGGGATGTATCTAATAGTTCACTGATAGGGTTTATAATGAAGCAAGTTATAAGCTACCCATTAGTCTATAAGCCTTATGATGTCAAGGGTCCATTTGTTTGCTCATATTTATCAGTTCATACCTAGCATTTAAGTCATGTACAGAATCTCTTGAACCCAGGTCAGATGCTATTTTCTTTACTGTATACTACAATTCTAAAGAACTCTGTTTTTTTTTTTTTTTTTTTTTTGGAATAAAGTAGATTAGCATAAGAGTCAATTCAGTTGCAGTAGTTGGTATGGAGATATTGTGATAGAATTGGTGTGCTCATCCTATACAATGCATCATGCCATGGCCAAGCAGTGGGCAAGGGCAGAAATCACACCATGTGACTCAGAGCTGAGAGCTGTAAGCTGTAAGGGAGTGAAATGGCAGGTATATGAGAAAAGTGCAAGCATGCAGAAAATTCGTGCAATATTAAGGAATTGGTCACTTCTTGTCCTGCATGGCCAACTTGATAATAGGAGTATATATTTAGACATCTGGTTATGATAGAACTGTAGGAAGTCACTCTTAGGCAACCTGAGGGGTCAGAATAAACATTGATAAGTTGAGGTGCAAAAAACTATTTCAGGGAGGATCCATAAAGCTGAAATCCTAAAGAATAATTTGAGTTAGAAAACAAAATAGGTAACTGACTGACAGAGACAAAAGCAGATGTAGAATCCAGGGTTGGAGCTAGATAGGTAATCAGAACTAAGAAGTCAGATGTTGACTTGTATGGAAGCATGAAGGCAGCTTTTGTTATTTTTGTTAAGCTGTTAGTCTCAGAGACTTTTCACTGGCCCAATTCCAAACAATATATAGTTAGATTTTAAAGAAACATGCTTAAATCACATTTTTCTTCCTGACATCTTTTGAATTGCTATGATATTATTATAATAGAATTCAGATTAAAAATATGATAACAAATATATACAATTATAGGTAAAGATTTGCTGTCATCAAAAGAATAAAATCTTTAGACTATTTTCAAAGATCCTCCTTTAAATGTTCCCAAACTGCTTTTCTAGACTTATTATTTATTTTATGTTTCAAAATACCTCGGAGTCAAGCCACTCCTGGCTAGAAGTATTTATTAATGCAAGACATGCATATTTAGGTGTCTATATTTCAGTACCTATGCATTTGATCTCTGTAGTACAATACAGAATTTGACTGATCTCTGTCCCCAGTTTATGAGAAGTAGCTTCTAAATCCTTGGAATTTCCTGAGTGATAGGAGTGCTTATGGTATTCACAGTGGACCCTATTTATACTAATGAGGTAACTGATGGTGGGCCCTACATGGTTTACGCTAATGAGATGACTCACGATAGGTACTGGCAACTCCAGAAAGACCAATCATGTGATTAGAGGATTGGGACATCGATATTAGCTCAGTATCTGGGGACCATAAAGGGGTCAGAGATTTGGTTTAATCACATGGACAGTGATTCTATCAATCTTACCTATGTAATGATACTCCAATAAAAACTCTCGACACACCTCAGGTGAGTCCCCTGGTTGACTAGTCTCTGTGCATTGTTACACATCAATATGCTGGAAGGGTGACTCATCCTGACTCCATGGAGAAACAAAATGGAAGCTTTGCATTTGGGACCCTTCCAAACCTCACTCTATGCCTGATTCCCTTTGGCTAATTCTATTTGTGTATACTTTTGCTATAATAAAGCTATAGTCATAAGTATAGCACTTTTCTTAGTTGTGTGAGCTGTTCTAGTAAATAATTAAGACTGAGGGGTTAGAGAGAATCAAGAAATTGTAGCCAGCTTGTCAGAGCACAAGTGGGCTGGAGACCTCTGAATTTACAGCTGGTATCTGGTAAGGGCAATCTTGTGCCTTCCATCTATGAAATTTGGCTCAATTACGGTTAGTTGGTGCTAGAAGTCATTGCAGTCTGTTTTCAAACGGTCCTTCCCTCACTTATGTACACAAAGCAGTGGTTCTCAAAGTATGGTCCCTTGACCAATAGCATTAGTATTTCCTAGAAACTTGTTAGAAGTAAAAATTATCTGGTTCCACCTCAGACCTACTAAATCATAACCTCCAGAGTTGGACCAGGAAATCTGTCTTATTAATCACTCTAAGTGATTCTGATGAATATTGTATTTAAGAACCATTGAAATAAAGAAACTTCACTCAACCTTCTGATGGCAGTGGTGGCCCATCTGGAATGGACATTGTCAAGATGCCAGCTTCAGCAGGGGAGGCATGGCTGGGGCTGCATGCTCTGCAGAGCTGCCAGGGGCTAGGAACTGGGTGCAGCTGCAGCCACCCAGCTATGGCTTTGGACCTGGGCATCCCTGTGCTCTCACGAAGCCCGGGAAGCTTCCACTGTCCCTGCAGGCTCAGAAGTGCCTGTTCCTGCTCTCTGACCTCTCCCTGTTCCTGGCACCCAGTCCAGTGCAGAGTAAAGTTGTCGTTGAGCCTGGGCACTGTCATGACCCGGCTGGGTGTGTGCATGATCAGGGCAGCACTGACATGCCAGCCACCTGCTCCCTTGTCCCCCTCTGGACTTTAGGTGCCAATAAGCATGGGAAGGAGGCAGAAGAGGGTGAGGGCAGCTTGGTGCATGCCTGCAGGTGCCCCTCAGCACAAATTGCCTGGTGTCATAGATGGCATGTTGATGGCAAAAGGCAGACGGCTCCTGGGAAGAAAGGGGTGGATCCCTGGCAAAATCCCACCTTCAAGCCAGAAACAGCTTGAAGTCTGGGGGCTGGGCTGCCAGTTCCAGATGAAGTCCTTAGCCCAGAGTGAGTACTCATGGTGCTTTTTCTGGGGCCGCCCATGGCTGCCCGTGGACCAATGAGCACACATTTCCTCCCTTGGAGCCCATAAAAACCTGGGCTCAACCGGACTCAGACAGACATCAGGACTACCAGCTGAAGGAAGGAGCTACCCATTTCAGGTCTCTTGAGAGCTGTTCTGCTGCTCAGTGAAGCTCCTCTTCACCTTGCTTACCCTCCTGTTGGCCACGAACCTCATTCTTCCTGGACACAGGACAACAACTCAGGACCTGCCAAATGGTGGGAATTAAAAACCTGTAACACAAACAGAGCTAAAACATGCCCCTCTCTCACCAGTTGCTGTTGAAAATGAGAGAAGAGCTGCAACCCTTAGAGGAGCCCAGACCTAGGAGCTCCTGAGCCAGTGCTGTGACACCCTCTTTGGGGCTCTGAAATTCCTGGTGTCTACAAGCTTCTGGGATTCACTGTGTTTGCCAGTGCCCACAGTGGAAGCTGCCTGTAGTATACCTGGTCTATCTACAGCCTCACATAGTGCTGGCACCTATGGCAGTACCTGAAGCTGCCCACCTCACTGCTGCCAGCAAATGCCTGCTTGTGCACAGTGCCTGAACCCCACACTCTCCCACATGTCCCTTACTGCTCTCTGTGCCTGGAACACCCTTGGCAGATGTGGGATCCAAGCCGGTAGCATGAGCTGGGCACAGCCTGTCAGGTCAAGTGGGCAGAAAGAGCCCAGCAGGCCTGAGCAAAACTTGGGCAAAGATGCCACCAGCCACAGAGGTCTCCAGCTAGAAAAATGACACCCCAAGGATCCCATGACAATTCCATGTCAATCACAGCAATCACATTTCACTTCCTGCGATGAAGACTTCCCAGACTTACAAACCTGACACCCCATCTATGAGCTCCCAGGTCTAATAAACGTATTCTAATACAGCAACTCCCAAATTTTGTTTCCAAGACAATCTTAAATTTCTGGAAAACCCCAAAGAGCTTTTGTTTACATGGGCTATAGTTGCAGTATCAGAAATTAAAACTGAGATAATTGTAAAATATTTATTTTAAAATCTATTTAAATTAACAACAATAATTGAATAAATGTTGGCATATATAATTTTTTGTGTGTAAAAAGTTACTGTTTTCCAAACAAGTGAGAAGAATGGCATCGGTTTATATTTTTGCAAATCTTTTTCATGTCTGCCTTAAGAGAAGACAGTTGGATTCTCATACCTGTTTTTGGATTTAAAGTGTTGAACTATGTTGTTTTAGTTGAAGTATATTAATAAAAATTTGCCCCACACTGATATGTAGTTGAAAAAGTGAGAAATATGTTAATAGCCTTTATAGATTATTGTGGATATTAGTTTTAGTACTATTACAAAAATTGACAAGGGTAGTTTTTTTGAAGGTTAGCTGCAATGTGAAATTCGAAATTAAATCAATGAATCTTCGTACTCTGCCACATTAAAATCTTTTATTCTCTCTTGCCCTTTGAACATATATTTTAAAAATGCATTGTTTTGTAACATCATGCTTCCCATCATTTAGAAAATATTCATTCATTGAGTTATACAGATTTCCTAGATGTTGACACATTTTATTAGACAATATCAAAATCACAGTTGTTAATGTTACCATTGATCTCAGGAAAAACTTTTAAGTGTTGGGAAGCTCTCAAGTAAATGGTGGTAGAAACAAATTTTCAAAATTCTAATTTTTTTTGCTTGAAAGCTCAGATTTTATTATTGGCAACAAACCCTGTTTTCTTTGAAATGACAGACTCACTTCCTTCATATCCAAGAAACTGCCTGCCAAATACCCAAATCTAAAAAACCAGTTTGTCTGCCAGTCATTCTTTCAAGTAAAAATGGCTTTTCATGGAGGAGGAAAAAAAAAAAGACAGCTTGTTTAACTCCTGACTCAATCACACATGTGCTTTTCCTTGAGACAAGTATCATACTTTGGTATGAAGCAGAAGTGGTTTATTCATACTTGCCATTTAATCACAGAGAACATTTTAAAAGTATGTACTCAAGGGTCAAGTTTTTTTTTTAGAAGCAGGGTCTCACTTTGTTGCCCAGGCTGGAGTGCAGTAGCACAGTCATAGCTCACTGTAACTTAGAACTCCTGGATTCAAACAGTCCTCCCACCTTAGCCTCCTGAGTAGCCGGGACTACAGGTGTGGTATGGGCCACCATGCCTGGTTAATATTTAAAATTTTTGTAGAGATGGGATCTCATTATGTTGCCCAGGCTAGACTTACACTCCTGGCCTTAAACAATCCTCCTGTCTCAGCCTCCCAAAGCACTGGGGTTACAGGTGTGAGCCACAGGGTCAGGATTTAATAAAACTAAATATTTTAAAATTTTATTTGCTTTTAAGTTCTGGAGTACATGTGCAGGATATACAAGTTTATTACATAGGTATCAAGGGCATTGTTAAGAGAAATTCTCTCTCTCTCTTCTTCTTTCTCTTACGAGTGTGTGGCAATAAGAATAAAATCATCAAAGGTACAGAAAAATTCAGTGTTACAGATATTAGTGCTAAAGCACCAGCAGTTTCACACACTATGGCTTCTAAACCATCTATGCAAATATCAACATAGTGAAACAAAGCAGATAACATCTCAGTGTAATTATGAAAAGTATTTTGCCCTCACGGTGCCTCTGAAATGGTCTTCCTCTAAGGATTTGTGGACCCACTTTGAGAACCACTGATCAAATAGAAATACCTATTGCTTAGTTGTGCTTACACTAGAATGGAGTTTTTTTGGGGTCAGAGATTTCATCTTTTTTGCCGTTTTATTTTAAAAGCTTAGAAAGGTGTTCAGTTCAAAAAGTGCAACATAAATATGTAACAAAAAAATCAATTTATTGCTCACTATATTTGAAACTTGTTCTGTACTTTTAGTCTTCCCCTAATAAGTGTCTATCAGAGACTTTGACTGATAGAATTAAAAAAAAAAAAAAACTGGAAAAAAAAACCAGACTATTTAAAGGTTACCTCTTAGAAGACTTCCCTCTGCATGTGGAGATATCCTGAAAAATACATAGTCATAAGAAATTATCTTTAATTCCACAGGGACACTAGTCTTCAGAAACTAGGAGATGTTTCTGAAGCATGCTCTAGAAATTTCACCATCAGTGAGCCCTATAATGAGATTTAGCTTGTCCATGGAAACCTTTTTAACGAATAATACAAAACACATCCTTTCCCTTTTTCTTTCTTTGCACAAAAGCTTTCTTTAAAAAGATAGTGTGGAAAGTAATTATAAAACAGTTAATATCCATGTATGCTTTCAAGTACTGTTTATTTTTTTCAAAATTACCTGCTTCTTATTTCAATTGTTAGTCACTGTGAATAACATCATAGTATTTCTCACAGTAATTCTATCTATTTCTCCTGTAAAGGACTTGTCATTGGTGAACATAAAACCTACCAGCAAAAGCTACTACCCAAGAGCAAATGCCTCTACACCTTTGAACATGCAGTTTTCTCTTCGTAGAATATTCTCTTTCTTTTCTGATAGGCAAAACCTTACCTGCGATTCCATTTAAGCCTGAACTAAAAATTTGCCTCCTCTCTATGACCTTTAACTCTTCTCCATATGCAAGTTAAATTATGCCTCTGTTCTGCCCTGTCATTTACATATACCCTACTACAGTATCTTATAACTCTTATCACAATAAATTTTAAATCTTTATTAGCAGGAATTCTGTGATTTTCAGCTTTGGATCCCCAGGACCACATATAGTGCCTGAAACAGAGTAGCTGTTTAGAAAACTGCTTTTTGGGTTATTGGTTTTAAAAAAGGAAATGTAATCATGTTGTAGAGAGAATTGCAGTAGTGTTGTTTAACCTTCTCATTGTCAAGGAGTAGAAAGGAAGCCCGGCTTTCTCAAGTGCATTCTTTTTTTGTTGTTGTTTTTGTTTTTTGAGACAGAGTCTCGCTCTGTCACCAGGCGCCAGGCTGGAGTGCAGTGACACAATCTTGGCTCACTGCAACCTCCGCCTCCCGGGTTCAAGCAATTCTCCTGCCTCAGCCTCCCGAGTACCTGGGACTAGGCGGGCGCACCACCACGCCCAGCTAATTTTTGTATTTTTCAGTAGAGACGGGGTTTCAACATGTTGGCCAGGATGGTCTCGCTCTCTTGACCTTGTTATCCGCCTGCCTCGGTCTCCCAAAGTGCTGGGATTACAGGGTTGAGCCGCAGCGCCCAGCCACTCAAGTGCATTCTTAAAGAAACGGCGCTACTCTGCTACTCAAAGTGTGCTCTCTGTCAGTATCACTGGCAGCTTGCTAGAAATGCAAAATATCAGGTTCCACTTCCAAACTCCGCATTTTAACAAAATCTCCAGGAGATTTGTATGTTCATTAATGATCGAAAAGCACCAGTCTAACGTCTTCATTCATATCTCTCATTTTAAGGGCACCTTAATAGCAGCTATCATATCACTGCTCCTTTAGTGCTTTGTGATTATGAATTTCTATCCATGGGTGACAAAGAATATTCTGAAAAGGAAAACAAATTCTCAACTACCCCTATTCTAAAAGGGAAGAAAGGTCAGTGAAGGTGAGAACAAAGGGTCTGGAGGAGAATAAGGAAGAATAAAAGCAGCAGAGGGAAGATGCTTGTAGAAGATAGGAGTATGGAATGTTGATGATTTGTTGTATGACCAGTGAAAAAAGAGCACAAAGATTATTTTTTTAACTTTACACTCTTGAGAAAACTACTTAATTTATTAGAATCCAAATTACACATAATCAAGTTTTTGGAAATAATATTAATTAAAACTACTATTTCTGTTGATTAAAAAAAGATCATGTGTTAGAACAAATAAAATCTCTGATCCTTAAGGACTATATTAATGAACTACTGATTTGCTATAGTTGTTTTATTTCACCTTGCCTGTATATGATGTGATCTAGCAACTCAGAGGAGTCTTTTTTAAAAAAAGGTGTTTTTCTCTAAATTTATTAAACTGTTATTTGTGGTTCTAACTCAGTCTGTGAAATGGTCTGGGTATTGGAGGAGGGGTCTGGGGGGAGGTGATTGGATCATGGGGGCAGATTTCTCCCTTGCTGTTCTCATGATATTGAATGAGTTCTCACAAGATCTGATTGCTTAAAAGTGCGTGGAACTTTCTCCTTCACTCTCTTCCTCCTCAAGCCAGGTAAGACATAACTCCTTTCTCTTAGCCTTTCTCCATGATTGTAAGTTTCCTGAGGCCTCCCCAGCCACGCTCCCTGTATAGCATATGGAACCATAAGCCAATTAAACATATTTTCTTTATAAATTACCCAGTCTCAGGTAGACTGGGTAACTACCTTCACAGCAAAACAAGAATGGACTAACTAATACGCTATGCTAAGCAAAAATACGAATTTCAAGAAAAGTCAAGAACAGATGATCTAAGATGACTCATATGTTGTTTTTTCACAATTGAAGCAGGGATTTTTTTTTTTTTCTGCATGTATTTGCAGTGTCAGTTGAAGAATGACAGGGTTCACAAATTTGGAAAAAAGAGCTCTATTTCTCATACACGTTGAAGCCTGCAAGGTGGCCACTCTGACAGGCTTGTAAATGCAGCCATCGGTCAGAAGCTAGAAACTGGACCTTACAAAATCACAAGCCCACCTCTTTGGTGATAGTCCCTAAGAACGTGCTTGGATAGTTTTAACGGCACAGCATTGGCAATGAAAAACAAATTGGGCCCAGTGGGATTTCAAATTAGGGAGATATACAGGCTTTAGTTGAATCATCTCTAGTCTTCAGGATATCATGATTCTGGTTTATTTGGAAGGAGTAAACAACAAGAGATTAAGTAACACTAATAATTTGAACATTGGAGAGAATTTGTTTGTAAGAATAGAAAATGGAAACTGTTTTATTAGATAGCCAGGTAAAAATATCATTTAAACAATTAAACCTGTTTCTGTTTTAAAGACTTACTGTAGCAAATAGTAAGAACTGAAAAACAAAGATTGGCCTCGAATCTAGTATTGAGTGTGTTATAGTTTTCCTTTGAAACAAAATTTTTCTCTTTCTAGTACCCTTTCTCAACCAAGGAGAATTAATAGTAAGACCAATTTATGTGCAAAATAAGTTTCAGGCTTATTATACTTGAACTCATTATTGCATAATGTGCAGCAAGGACAGTAATTGGCTATGTAGGGTCTTTATAAGTTAGCTTTGCTGGATATTTGCCTGAAAATATGTTATTCTAGTCAAAGCCTTGGTAAAATAACCAACATCTTCAACTGTGACCTGTTTCAAAAGAAAACACATTCTTACTGAATTTATGAAAATCACTGAATTGCCATAAAGTAAGAATACTCACAAATAATTTCCACATTTTGGAGAACTCAAGTAGAGAGAAAGGTAAATTCTGCTCACAAAAGTACACTTTACAATCAGAGTGGCAGTCTTCTAAATAGGATGTTGTCTGTTCACGTTGGAGCTGCCATCAACAAACCAAGCAGCTCTTTGTCAGTCAGGTAAGAGCTGTTTATCAGGCACTGCAGGAGCCAGCAGCTCCTCTCACAGTTCCAGAGTTAGTCTTAGAGAAAAAGAGGCTCCCTGCTCATGAGTATCTCCTTTTGAATTCATCAGGCAAGATGATCCTGTATAAACCATTCCCATTTTACTATGGTACCCTCTGGACACTGCTATCTCCTTACAGTGTTACTCTGACATTATCCAAGACAGCATGGGTATTTCAGATGTCAGATTATTTTATGTCCTCCAGTCCTAGGAATAGGTTCAGTTAACATCCCATAGCAAGGCCGTAAATGCTTCTTAAGTGGAAATTCTGTAGTTCAAAGTCCGAATAGTTGTCCTTGGGAAGCACTCAAGGTTTTGCCATAAGCTCTAGTTAACATTCTTCAAAGGGCTATTAACTGGAGAATTTGTTCCTACCAGCACTTCAGCTTCTACCCTACACCCTGTGAGCTTGGAAAATATTACTGGTTCTCACTTAGGATGTCTAATTAATATTGCTTGAAGGGCAGATTTATATATCTTCTGTTTTATAGTATCAGGTAAGTGAAATATCTTCCAGTCAAATATAATATTTATTTTCCTAAAACCTTTAGGTAAAGGAGTCACAATTACTTTATATAAAGCTTGTTTAAACATTTCAACTTCGATAATCCTATCAACTCTTACATTTTATGTTCTGGTCTCAGGAACCTTTTTCTTTTCTACCCCCAGGCCATTTTATCCTCTCTGGTGAAAGAGGATTTGGGTTCCCGGCAGGGAGTTGAATTGAGACTTTGGCCCTTTTGTCAATCTTTATCTGGATTAACCTGCCTCAATATTGCCTCAGGCAATTTTTGGTCAGCTTTCTCATTGCAATCTTTGCTTTCTGATTTTTTAAAACAATAACGTCTATCTGGGATACAGACAGAAAACTGGTTTGGAGCCCTTCAATGTTGGGAGACCAGCAAGGGCTCCCTTTGTTCCACCCAATCTTCAATGGTATTATTTTAAAAGCTTTGTTTTAACCTCGTGAATTCCCATTTTATTTATATCATTTCTTAATATCCCTCTAAAGATTTTCACTGTCCTGGGACAAATCCCATGACTTTCCTCCTCCTTTTCTATTTTAGTGTTAATTACGCTAATGTTTTATTAGCATCTGTAAGACACATGAGGGGAAGCTGAGACAGCAAATTTAAGAAAGCTTTCCAAACTGCTGTGCCATGTAGAAGGGGCCCCCTCACCACAGCGTTTACCATTACCTGGGTAATAGGCGAATATCCCAGTCATTATAAAGCCAGTCCCCCATCGTTTGTATAGGAAGCGTATCAGCTGCCTCATATGGGGTGCTCCACTTGGCATTTATAAGGGGAGTTTGTAGTCCCCCTTTCAGGATAAATAGATATTACAGTGGCTTTTATCCAGTTCACGCGGTTGGCTGCCCCCTCAGGAATAGCCTCCTGTGTGTCTCAATTACAGATACCCATCCATGATTGTTTGATATGAGCTGTGGGTTCTACGTCAACTCAGACATGTTTTTCCACTCTGCAGCATTTCAAACCAAAGATATTGCACCTAAGTTAGCTACACTCACAGTCCATTTTAGTAAAGGTTCCATAGGAAGCCAGTGATAAACTGGTGATCTGTAATATAAAATGGTGCAATTTTCCTTAACATTACACCTTTTTTTGCTGTTTCCCCGCACTGACTATATTCTTGGTAACCACAGGTCTCCAGAGGCACTTTCTGTTGCCCTGGCATAATTTTCCCCTTTGGTGGGTAGCTTTGAGGCTATTGATCTGAGCTCGAGCAGACCCACATCTGAGCTTGGTCCAGTCTCAAGGCCCAACCTGGCACTCTTTTTTTAGCTTTCATTTTAGCTATTATAGATAACAATAACCAACAGATTAAATATTTTGCTTTGTCCTTATTAGTCCACATTTCCTTCTGCATCCAGCTCACGAGGAGTTGGGTCCACGTCTCAGTTTTTCTGGTAGCCTTTACCTTTCATCACTGAAAGCAGCCCAGCTGCATCTCCATACTAAGGGTGACCATGTGACCACCCACACTTTTAACCTTTCTCTTTCTAGTCACTTAGTTTTTTATATATTATTTTTCTCTTTATTTTGAGGGAATCTTTAAATAGCTTTTCAACTAGACAAAATTACTTTTCCTTCAGCAGAAACCACACCCTCATTTTTTAAAAATTAAACTTCACCAAAAACACATCTTGATTTCTTTAAACATTCTGTAGGTAGAACTGTTTCTCTTATATTTAGTAGTTTTTATTACATATAGTAATTACTAGTAACTCTTATAGTAACCCCTATTTCCTATGAAAGACCAAGGGTTTCTTAATTAAACATAAAATGATGTTAAGATTTTAAATTACTGAAGAAAATTTTGAAACTAATTGTATTTGTCAAAGATTGCTAAAGTTGCATGAACTAAAAAGCATTTGAGCAAGATTCCATTTTATAAAATATTTGATTTAAGCACTTACTTTTCTTTAAGCCAACTGATTAGAGTTTTAGTCATGTAATTTGGTAGTGAAATACTGCATACACATGACACATATAAACACACAGACATACAGACACACAGACAGAGTCATATATTATAGATTTATATTTTTCGTTTGCCAGTTTTCAGATCATTTCTCCCACTTTAGAATATTAATCTCCTGATCACCTGTTCCATGTCCCAAACAATTGTTAGCAAGGCAACTCAATTTATATCTCCAAAGACATGCTCTTAGGTGAAACAAGGTAGAAAATGTACAACTCAGAGACACAGAACTTGGATCTAAACAAAGACAAGGTGTGTTATATAAATGTAAAGCCATTGTCTTCCTCATAAAGTACCATACCAGATAAGAAATAGCATGGTTTAATCATTATATACTTATTTACTCAATAAAATTTTAGCAAATATGAGACAAAATCACTTTGCATAATCTGTAAAATCATATTAAATACATACTGGTATGATAAACACTGTTCTACTCAGTTCGGGTTGCTATAACAGAATACTGTAGACTGGGTGGCTTCAACAACAGAAATTTATCTTTAGTTGCAGAGGCTGGGAAGTCCAAGATCAAAGGCACAGGCAGGCCAGGCACGGTGGCTCACGCCTGTAATCCCAGCACTTTGGGAGGTCGAGGTGGAGGATCACTTGAGGCCAGGAGTTCAAGACCAGCCTGGCCATCATGGCAAAATCCCATCTCTACTAAAAATACAAAAATCAGTTAGGTGTCGTGGCACACACCTGTAGTCCCAGCTACTCAAGAGGCTGAAGCACAAGAATAGCATTAACCTGGGAGGCAGAGGTTGCAGTGAGCCATGATCACACCACTGCAGTCCAGCCTGAGCAATACAGTGAGACTCTCTCTCTCAAAAAAAAAGACACATGCAGATCCAGTGTCTAGTTTTTGTTGAAATTCAAGCACATTTTAATCCTTTCCAGTGTTCATCAGTTTTTCTTATAAACTAATAAGGTGTTAATTAGCTTTAAACAATGCTTCCGAACATAATGAAAGCCTTTTGGAGATTTTTAATCAAGGCAGAAAATTTGGTTTCTATGTTTTTAAGTTTGCAGACTTTAAGCCTGCCTCATTATATAATTTTTTATATAATTATCATTATATAATTTTATGACAAAATTATATAATGATGAAAATATCCATTTTCAAAATGTTCCTTCTACAGCCAGTGTTTCTTTCAGAGAAGAATTATTTTCATTTTATTGATCAACTTATTGTAAGATCTTAGTAGATTATTTATCTTAATAAGGTGGGGTGAGTTTGTACTGAGAGTAAGAAAATTGTTAGCTCTTCATTTTGAGGTAACTCACTTGTGGTTGCATTATTTGTAATATTTGTATTCGAAGTTCTTTTTAAGCCACTAGTTCATTTGAGGAAGGCTTAGGCAAGTGGAATCTAGGGAAAAAATCCATAATCCCACCTCAGTGAGTCCAATGAACTGCTGTGTGTTTTAATAATACTGGAATGAAAGCTTTACTGTCAACCCTTTCTCCACGTCGAAGGCCCTACCCTTCCCTCCCACAGAAGATGACATGTGACTACCCTGACTGTGAACTCATTGTGACAACTGGTATATGAGTAAATCTTAATGTTTTTCTTAGTTTTCAGACTAAAAAAACTTTAAAAAGATTTCTAGAATTATCTTCCCCCACCTTCAACAGATATAACATCTCACTTTGATGACTGTTTGTGGTCATCTTCACCAACTCCTGGTGATATTTTATAAGATTTCAAACTACTGGGTCATCCAGACCTACTGACTGATTAGCTGGAGCAATGATAAGAATTTTCAAAAGAACTTCACAGGTGATTACTGTACACCACAAAGTCATAATATGCTTCAAATTAGCGGTTCTCAAACAAAGTAGAGGAACATGCTTGCATCTGAATCAACTTGGGATGCTGGTTAAAAATATCCAGGCACTAAATTCTATCCAAAACCAGTTAAAACCAAATCTCTAGGGATAGAAACTGGAATTTTATGTTTTAGAAGTGCTTTCTCATGCAGGGTCAGGTATAGAAACCACAGTAGTCTGTATCTTTGAAATGAGCTTTGTAATAAGACCTGACATTTTTCTTACTCCCTTCAAGATTTTATTGCTAGCAAGCTTTTACAATTCTTTGACATTCTGGTGTAGATCTGTGGCTCTCAAAATGTGATTAATGGGCTGGCAGCAACTTGAGAACTTTAGAAATACGAATTCTCAGACCCCACTCCAACCTACTTTGGAGGTACGGCCCAGCAATCCGTGTTTTAACAAACCCTGATAGAAGCGTCAGTTTGAGACAATTGGTTTGGGTGAAATAGTGAAAATAACCTCTCTACTTTGGGAGGGTGATGCTGGAAGAGAGTTTATAATAAATAATTTCATGTTTAAGAACTAAATTCCTTAATAGATGCAATACTGGCAATGAAAAAAGTCTCCTTTTCTCTTTGTGTTTTCCTTTATGTTGTGTGCTGCAGACGTTGGCAAGAATAGCAACATTTTAAATGTTTGCAGTAAGAGAGTCCATGATCAGAATTGAGGAAATCTTTTAAGGTTAAATTATCTCAAATACTTCCTTCCAAAGACCTTGTGCCAGTTTGTGATTTCCAGGCAGATGTTTTCCATTATACTGCTACTGGGTCATGACAGAATCTCCACAGTTTGCAGTTACCATGACAACCTCATTTTTTTTTCAGTCTGCAGAGAATAGTACACAGCTCAGAAGTATACATTTTCTCTTAGTAAAGGAAATGTTGATCCATCAAAGGAATTGATCAGGTTGACAACTGTACATTTGATAGATCAGCAGTAAATTTGAAGGATTACATTTATTATCCATGCTTTATCTGGTGGACAGTGTCCTATTTCTACTAAATTTTCTGGACAAATAAAGATCTGTGGTAAGCATACCAGTCTTTAAAACTATAAAAAGCGAGAGAAAATGTTTTGTTATTATTATAAGCCACATTTTTCAAGTACAAGGAAAAGACTCTAAAAAAAAATAGCCATGAATTTTAGTGATTGTATTTTCTGTTTGACGTTCATTTTGAGCCTATTTTCCTCTTGGTCACTTACAAAAATGAAAGCAAGTATTAATTTGCAAGACAATGATAATTCAGTAACATTGCAGACTTGCAAACAGTATATGTGGCATCTAATTGTAATTTCATTTGTGAATTTATCTAGGCTATCATTAGGTCTTACATGTACAAATACGCTATGGCAAAACATTTTCAGAATTAACATCCTTTGATAAATGAACCAATTATCATTTTTAAATTAAATCAGGAGAAATGTTTTCATCTGCAAGTATATATTTAGACGTGATAATTTATCTTTCAGGTGAGGTGCCGAGGCTCACGCCTATAATCCTAGCACTTTGGGAGGCCAAGGTGGGAGGATTATTTGGGCCCAGAAGGTTGAGACTAGTCTGGGAAACATGTGAGACCCCACCTTTACCAAAAGTTTTAAAAAAATATTAACAAGTGGCATGCACCTGTTGTCCTAGCTACTTGGAAGGCTTAGGCAGGAGGATTGCCTGAACTCAGGAGTTTGAGGCTACAATGAACTATGATCCCACCATTGTACTCTAGCCTGGATGACAGAGCAAGACCTTGTCTCTAAAAAAACAAAAACAAAAAATTATTTCAAGTATTATTCATAACATACTGAAATCATGTTCTCGTTGGTTTATGATATATGAATGAATAAATATCTTTCAAACATAGGTATTTTAAATTATGGTAACTTCCTTCAGTGCTAAGCCCTGTGAGGACTAGGAGAAAGTACAATGTTCATCCAGTAAGCTATAAAACCTCGTTTTATTTCTTTTATGCAAATGGTGAGTAGGCAAAGGCTCTATTTTCTACTTGTCTTCACAATACTTAATAATTTTTTATCTTAGAATAATTTTGATAAATTATAATCACATACATGCATTTCAATGATAGGCAATTTTTTTATTTTAGTCATTTTTTTTGAATTGTGTTATTTGGCATAATGGTGAAAATTTGAATTTCTTTACACCTGTTTAGAAAATAAATTCTTATTGTACATTTTTTCATTGGCAAGATTCTCTGGATTGCAGAGATGAAATTGCTGTATTGGTACTTTACTTTTTGCATCGTTTTGCTTTGCATTAGTGGCATATGTACTTGTATTACTTTCCCATCACAGATGTTGTGCCTCCTGAAGCCCAATATTATTTTCTGAGTTTGTCTTTGTATCCCTTGTAGTAACTAATACACACATAGGTGTGTATTAATGCTTGTTATAATCAGTTGAATAAAACCACTTTATGTCCTGTAAATTCAAACTATAGTAGCACAGTGCATAAGCCTAATACTTAAACCATAGCTTGCAAGTTTAAGCTACACATATTAAACATATATATATATACATACACACACATAAATATGATATACATATATAATATCCCTAGGATTTAAATTGAATGGATGCTAATCTGGTACTATTTTATAAATTCTTGAATTTTCAAATATTCTAAAATCAATATGGATGAATTTTTATCATTTGAAGGGCAAAAAACAAATTTTAAAACTAACTGGGCATGGTGGCTCATGCTTGTAATCCCAGCACTTTGGGAGGCCAAGATGGGAGGATCACTTGAGCTCAGGAGTTTGAGACCAGCCTGGGTAACATAGTGAGACCACATCTCTATTTAAAAAATACACAAATTTTAAAAATAATAAAAATAAAATTTAGTAGCTATTTTTCTTTTTCGGTATTATTTTCTATTCCAAATCATCTAGTAAATATGATGGTGGTGTTTGTATGTTTTCTCACTCTTCACCCCCTCTGAAACTATGAATCAAATTTTTAAAAGATTAAGTCTGCTTATCCAAGAAAGATTTTACATCCATACCCTGGCAGAGAGTCAGGGAGGAAGCCTAGAATTCTCCTCTCTCTTTATTCTGTTCTATCCCTTTACATCCACCTCCCCATATCTCAACAGTACGTCTTAGGCTTTTAGGAAAAAGAGAATCATAGGATTTCAGAACTGGAAGAGATGGAAGAGGTTATTAGATTACAGATCACAGCAATTTCTAATGCTCCTGTGGCCAAGCAACACTACAATGGGTGGCATGGACTTGTGGCTTCTGATGTCTTAGAGAACACAATTCCTGTCTAGGGAGGATAAGCAGTGAAGCCTCAGCTAATTAATGCCAAAGGAGACTGTAGGCCAGATCTACCGATGTTTAAAAGAGAATCCAGAAATGGGCATTTATGCTAACATTCTAATTTTTAAATGTTGACAACAGATGCATACAAAAAAGCACTGCCAGTCAAATAAAACATATCTGCAGGCCAAAATTAGCCCATGAACTGCCAGTTTTCAAAGAATGGTTTGACCAAAGTCTTATTCCACAGATGAGGGAACTAAAGTTCAAACTGACATAAAATCTTGCCTAAAATCTTCCTGAATATTAGACAAGCATTTCAGTGCTCTTCAACCTTAGATACTGGTGATTTGATGTACCTATTTCCTTAACAAGTCCGGAGGGAAGTTTGAAAGCAGATCCTGTGTGAGGATGAAGTGTCTGGGAGTTGTTTCACAACTTTGATCATGCAATGAAAGCATTTGTGTTTGTGGGTCAGGAAGTGACAAGAAGGTTTGTTTGAGTAGGTGGTATGGTTTGACACCAGAAAAGCAGGTAGTATAGTAACATTTAATTGCAATACAATATTCAACTTTCAGGTAGGGTTTTGCTAATGGGAGGAAATTGGTATATTCTATTTTACTTTTACTGGATTATTATCTGAGGAATATCTTAGAGACTTGTAATTCAGAGAGAGAGAAAATTACATAAGCAAATTGCAAGAATAATCTCTTTCCTTGTCCTTATATTAGTACATTGTATTTTATTTTTTGCATTTAAAGTACCCTTTCTCTAAAGACTCAAGAAACTTTCAACAGATCTTTGTTAATATAAACCAGACGATTTTAATGAGAAGTAAACTTTCTATAGGCATACTTTACTTTATTCTGTTTCACTGATACTGTATTTTTTTTACAAATTGGAAATATTTTCAATTAAGGTATGTACACTGATTTTTTAGACATAAGCTACTGCATATTTAATAGACTACAGTGAGGTATAGATGTGGCTTTTATATGCATTAAGAAACAAATTAATGTGACTTGCCTCATTATGATATTTGCTTTATTGCAGTGGTCTGGAAGAGAACCCACAATATCTCTGAAATGTCTGTGTTTCCTCAGTTAATGTTTTGGACACTGATGAGATCTTATATTCTGATGATCCAACAGGCATTGCTCCTTGTTTCAGAAACTACACAAGATTAGAAGCAGGATCAATCATGCAAAAGATGACTAAAATCTGCAGAGGGGAGTATGGCTGCAAAGGTTAGGGAGGACCTAAACCATAAAATACATCACAAGGCAAACTTCAAATGTGTGATAAAGATGACTATCTACATCAATGATTCTTACCCCAGATCATCTAGGAAACTGAAACAAATACCAGTGGCCAATGAATGGCCAGAGATTTTGATTGAATTACTCTGGGAGGTTGGCACACAGACATCTTAGCCAATTTATCTTCACATAGTGGTAATAACACATGATGAAAATATGTGGGAAATAGTAATAAGTCCAGAAGTGGACTAAGCCTTCCTCTAAATGCCCATACCAGGGTCCAGTATTGCATTCCAGGAGATCCAGCATAAAGATCTCATGAAGAACAGCCAATCCATCTCAGCCCCATATTGCCATGCTGACAACTGAGGAGGGAATCTAAAGCCTTAGTTAATTGCATCCTAAGTGCCTAAGATAATTTAGTTCATAACCAACTGACACCATTCAGGCGTGAATTTTCCTTCTTCTGTGGCAGGGCTGCCAGACAAAGTGCCTTGTGTCTCCAAGATGAAAGATTCTTTGATTTTCTCAGAGCTCAGATGTATGAAGTAGCAGAGATAGAAGCATTGATAGAACCAGGCACCACTTGCTGGGCATGCCGAGAAAGATGGTCAGAGTAGAGCCCGATATAAATAAGATCATTCCAGAGACAGCACCAGAATTTGTACATGGTGGGAATGGAAATAGTCCTTCAAAATCTGTCTCAATGTTATATTTGCATAGCAAAAACACTATTTTTACCTAGGTAAAGTTTATTTGCAATACAAGAAATTATGGAGGCATGAGAGGCTGATAAAGATTATGGGGTTAACCACACATCCTAGCCATCTGTTTGTGATGCCTTGTGATGGCTTTAGAACTGGCTTCCTATAAATGCAATGCTTGAACCCAAAGGTCAGGAACAGAGAGAAAGCATGGATCCTCTAGTATCATCACTGCCACAGGCCTTAAAGCGATGCTTTTAGGAAAAACAGCATTCCAAAACCAGAGGATTACAGTTCTTAGTGTTTGTATCTTTAAGTTCACCAACACAATCACCCCTCAAGGTGTTGGGTTAGTATTGGTTTCATAAAGTGCCACCTCATGGACTCAAAATCCTCATCCTTGACTGTTTTCCTCACTGTCCACTTTGATAGCTAATTTTTGACCCTCAAAGCATCAAAATTTCTATTATCCTTATCTATAGGACAACTTGCCATGCACTTGTTCCTCCAAGGGAGACTAACTCCAGGGATTCCATGGTAATTTTCTTTTTTAATATTTAGGGTTGCCACTTATCACTCTAAAGAAAAAAGAAAATATGAATATATAGATTTATTTACATTGGAGCTCTGAGCAACTCCATAATTTGCATTTAATCCTCTGAATACCTTCAGATAGAGGTTTTCATACACAGTAGGGATAATTAACTTTTATAAATGTAGGTGGTTTATTATTTAAACTCAAAAGAATATATCTAGTGAGCACAACACTTTAAATCAGTGTTTCCCAAACTATTCTGCAGAACTGAGAACAGTTGCCACATACACTCTTGTGCATGTATTAACACACACACACACACACACACGCACAGGATTTACTGGTTTGGGAAATGCTGTCTGAAACAAATGTAAACTGAGTGGTTATTTACTCTAAGACTGCAAAAGTTTGCGCCAATTAACATTAGGAGGATGTATTTTAATATCGTTTTGAAATGTATTCAATTGATCCATTTTGAATGATCATGAGATGAGACTAGTATTTTTTAAAAAAAAAGAACTTCAGAAAATGTGTTCAACATAACAAACTGGGAAGCCATGAACTTCAGATTCCCAGACACAGTCGCATTCCAGCTCCATCACTTTCCCAGCTGGGTGACCATGGTCAGACTACTTGAGTTCCTGAGTAGAAACAGGATAAATAAAATCTGTCTCACAAAGTTGCTCGGAGATTAAAAGGAATTATGCAAAGACCATGGAACGCAGAGGTCCTCAAGATATCGATAAATCTGTATTCCCTCCCTCCCCTCATTTCCCCGACTCGTCATGCGCATGCATATGTATTTATAACTCTAATCAGGTTTCCCATTTGGATCTTGTTCTTATCTCAGTTAACAATTTACTATGAATATGTGTCTGTATTGACAAAGTCCATACGACTTAATAAACCAGCTAGTATTCCATGGTTTCAAACATGAGTTTCACTGGACAATTGCTTATTATTGAACATCTGAGTTCTTTTCAAATTTTCCTTTTTATAAACAGCTTTGTATGAACAGCTTGGAACAAGTTACTTGTTTCCTTTACAATTATTTTCTGGGAATACATTCCACAAAGTGAAATTCTAGGTCAAAGGAAAAAAAATTGTATAGCTTTTTGTCACAAGTAGCTTTGCAGAAAATTTGAATCAATTTACAATGACATTTAAAATATATGCCTACCTTTTTACCCTAACCTGTCACCAGTAGATTTTCATAGCTTTTGCTCATTTAATGGATATGTAATGGTACTTAAACTTTTTCTTAAGGGAATTTTATTAATGCCATGGATTTTTGAGTATACTAGTTTAATATCTCACTTTTGTACATTCAACCTATTTCTTTACTCCTTTGGTATTTATTGGTGAGAATCTGAATTTTATGACTGTGGAATCTACAGACAACCTTAAGTTTTACAGCAAATATTGTAACACATAACGGCTTCTTTAAGACGACTAGCAAGCTTTATCATGTGATGCCCATCCTTCTCTGTTTCACCACTTCCCTGTGCTTCTCCCACTCTCTTAAGTTGATAGAATTTCATAGATCTTAAATTTTTTAGTACAAGAATGATACTACAAAATATTCAGTGCTTAAATCTCTGTTATGACTGGCCAAGAGTGTTTGTGATGTCAAAATTTATTTTAAAATCCAGAAGAGTCATGATCCCCAAACTTATATTAATAATTCATAACTATGGGCATGCTGTTAAGTAAAACTCTGATAATTTAAACATTAATATGGAGAGGGATTAGACTAAATTCTGTAAGATAATTCCAAAGGACTCTCTAGTACCACATATTGTCAAGCTCTGCCTACAGTATGTTTTCCCCATTTCCAAGGCAAGTTGACTTCTACCTGCCCTATTCTTTAGAAGCAATTCTGACTGTAGACAACAGATTTCATCTCATAGTTAAGTCACTGGTCCTACTCATCCAGCCTTGATCTTCAGTTTCAGTATTGATCATTATTCTATCTGTCTGAAAGCAAAGGATTAAGGGACTGCCTTGATTTTTTCCCCCTATTGGCCCCTCTCAGGAATAGTTGACTATTCCCCAAAACTTAAGTGTATAGTGGGGGCAGAGTTGGTCTTTGACCTGTTCACTGAGCCTAAGCCTTAGCAACTATGATGTCACCTTATTAATTACTAACAAATGAAAATCTAGGTGAATCATAATCCAAAGTGTGAGGCTCTACCATTGTTTTCCAGAGAAAAACGTGTGTTATTTACGTGTCACACAGAAAAGCTCTCTCTTGCCAAGGTGCACAAAATAAGGACTCTCTTATATGCATATGCATGGCTCAAATACTGCCTTCTTTAGATTGGGAAAACATGCATGCTTTGTAAAGGAACAGACATATTGAGGACTGTATACTGAAAGAAAAGAGGCAAGAGAAAGAACCATGATGGTAATAACCAGCAATCATCTGCAGAAACAGTTCACTAGATGTCACCCCACACTGAAATCAAGATTCATGTTTTTCTGACAGAACATACTAGCAGGAAGGTGCTGTCTGTTTCTGCCAAAGACTCTTACTTCGCTCTGAGCTTAAATTGGTGGAATATCTGCATGTAGAAAATGTTTCCAAGTCATAAAGCTAACTTTTGGCTTTAAGAAAAGGATTTTAATGTTCATGAAGTTTTGACATTTGAGCAATGATGTATTATGCTAAATTATTAAGTAATTTTATGTATTATGTAAAAATTTGAAAATGCAAATAAGCAGAAGAAATTTTGTAAAAATTACCTTATATCCAAAATTAAAATTTTAAACATGTCAATATATTCTTCTAGAACTTTCTCTACACACACACACACACACGAGATAGATTATAAAAGTACATTATATGTACTCTTTCCATGTCAAGACATGGGTTTTTACTGTGAATATACAATGACATTTTCATGGCGCAGTAGTGTTCTAGCTAGTATTTGTTAACCAGCTCCATAGAATTATTGATCCTAGATGCTTGAGATCCTACTGTGTTGAAAAAAGATGTGAGCCTTAATGCACTTTTCTCATGTGTTTTATATGGATGCGTATGGTATCATCAAGTCTTACTTCAAGCATTTTAGCAATTTCCTTTGAGGTTATTATGCAGATTTTAAAAACAATCTGATAGTAAGCTGTCTATATCCATGTGCTTAATTTAAAAGCTCTTGTTTACAGCTAAGATTTCAATTCTAGGGAAGAAAAATGCTTGCTTGAAGTGAGCATTCACTCTGAGGAAGCAAGATATGACCCTGGATCTTATCTGACCATAGGTGGGACTGGTTGGTGGGGGAATCTATGGACAGGTTTTGTGTGTAAAGCATTGCGTATATGTCTTTTACTGGGAAAAGACTTATTCTTTATGGGTCTTCAAAGGGATCAGTGAAATATTTTTGAGAGCCAGATGTTTCTGTGTTACATTCCTAATGGGGTTAGTTCAGACAAATTATCTAATTTCTCTGATCTCATTTTACCACCTATAAATTTGAGGCCATAATACCTGTCTTGAAGTATCATCAGCATTAAGTGAGCTCATGCCTTTAAAGTTCTTGGTTCATAAATGCACCAGGATTTTATTTCTTATTCTATAAATGGATCTTTCCTTTTTTCAGAAATATAATTCATGATTTCTCCCATCAGTTGAGTATGTGAGTAAATAATACATGACTAACTCTGGAAAATGCTTAAACATATTTTATTTAACTGCACAGTAATGAGTAAACAATACTGCTGCTCTTATTTCCAATGTGGCTTTTATCAGTATGCTTTTGATTTGTTTGCTATAAGCACTATACATCCTTATGATTTTTATCTTTCTCTCACATTTTTCCCTCTGTCTTTTAATTCTTTCCTACTTGGTAACCTAATGAGATCATTAAGACCGTCATAAAATAGGTCCTATTGGGTTATAAATATATATTATTTCCATTTCTACTGATACTTGCCATGCATTTGTGGAATCCATTGTTCGGGTTTTGAATGAAAATAATGAGGTGATCACTCTGACAGCTCACCCTCCACACTGTTCATACAGTTGCTTGAGTAATAATAGAAAAGTGCTTGCTTTTCTTTGACAAACCTTTTTTTATTATCTGGCCCAGTTCAGCCTCATAGCTTTGCTTGCAACTACCCAGAAAATGAAGGAATAATGTATGAAAACTTCCTCTATTCTTTCTCACTAGAACACACATACATCTTTTTAATAGTTTCCCTGAGTGGATATTGTGTTTAAGGAATGCTTTATTGATCTTTCTTAGTACCTTTATCAGAAATAGTCTCTTTTGCAGGCATGTTACTAAATAGAAAACACCCTGTTGATCTGCTTGAGGAGGGGGTGAGTACATGTACTTGATTTTATGTGTATAAAATTCCTTGTTCCTCAAAATTTATCCACCATACAAAACTAATGAGGGAAAAATCTCAGCAAGGTGGGAATTGGTTAATCTCTACTTGCCAGCCTTGCTATTATACCATTCCTTTCCCTCCCTTCCTCCCTTCCTCCCCTCTTTCCTTCCCTACACATCTTCCTCACATTCTTTTCTTTTCTTCTTTCTTTCTTTCCCCACCAGGTTGGCTTCTTTGAATGTTTGCAGAAGAAGATAGTGTGTGGCAACTTTCATCTAAGCCTTCAGTGCTAAGCATGTCTGCTTTTACCTTGGGCACCGTGCAAATTGTGGCACCCAAGCTGTTTTACTATTTTAAGCTGCACTTGCTCAAACTGCTTTACTGTTCACTACTGCTGCAACAAAGATCTAAAAATTTAAAAGAGAAGTCAACATAAACACACTGTTCCTTTATTCAGTGGGTTTACAGAGTGCTTAATATGCACCAGATACTACTTGTGTGATGAAGTGCTCATTTCTATGATTAAATTCTTCCTATTAAGTGTATTTATTCTCACTTCTGGAAGAAGAAATTCTTCATTCAGATTACAGTATTATATATTATATTTAATATACACCCTAAAATCAATTTTCTGTTCATTGTATCTGGTTCATCAGATTTACTAGTTTCAGGCATTCTGTGAAATTTTATAGAAAAAAATGCAAGCATTTTGATTCTTTTCCATCACTTCAAAGTTCAGAAAAGATTAATTTTAAGTTCATTGAAGTAGTCAGCCTAATAATCTTCCTCACCTACCTATGTTTGTTGAACAAATTCTCCACTAAATGCATTAAAAAACTGATAGGAATGAAACTACGTATTTGGTCTTGGTCAAAAATGTAAATTGACATAAAGTAGTTTATGTATTAAATTACATTTTGGAACATCTTTGTATAATCTGACACAGTGCTAAATTACGATAAATAAGAGTTTCTGCCTTCAAGGAGATTCTAGTACTAAGTAAAACACATTAAGCTTTTTCCTTCCATTTTTATGAAGTAATGATAGATAGCTTCACGAACTTTCTCCTTTATGTACAAGGGAGGATCAGATTCCAAACTCAAAACTAATTACTAAGGCTTCTTACAACTCAGTATTCATAAACTAAAATCAGCACATTACTAATTTGTACTAAAGAATCTATATTAATATTTTATTATTTATTCTATGAGGAAATATTTTTTCTAAAATATCCAGCATTTATTTACAATTGCTATAAGCAGATATTGTGCTAAATATATGCCTGTATATGTATATCATATATTATCATATAATTTATCATATTATATATTATACAGTAATATATCATAATTTATCATATATTATCATACAATATCATATATTTTCAAATAATATCTATTTGAAAACAACTCAACAAAGAAGGTATTATATCTTTCTTTCTTTTTTCTTTTTTTTTTCTGAGATGGAGTTTAGCTCTGTTGCCCAGGCTGGAGTGCAATGGGGTGATCTCGGCTCCCTGCAACCTCTGCCTCCTGGGTTCGAGCCACAGTGTTTCCTCAGCCTCCTGAGTAGCTGGGATTACAGGCATGTGCCATCACGTCCAACTAATTTTGTATTTTTATGGTGATGGGGTTTCTCAAAGTTGGTCAGGCTTGTCTTGAACTACTGACCTCAGATGATCCACCCACCTTGGCCTCCCAAAGTGCTGTGATTACAGGCATGAGCCACTGTGCCTAACTGAAGATATTATTTCTAATTGAATATGCAGAAGAAGAAATTGAGATGTAGAGAGGGTATATAATGGAGTCAGTACTGGTACCAAGGCTCTGGATCTGGAGCTCATGCTTGTAATGGCTGCATCTTCCTCAGATGTTGGAAATAGAGTGATGAGCAAATTAAAAACTTCCCCTGATAGCAGGGAGCTTACAGTCTAGTTAGGGAGCCAGTTATTAACGATATCATCACACTAACATAAAAACACAAATAATATGTTCTCTTAAGTGGAAATACAGGATTTTAGAGCAAAACTATTATGGGGAAAGTGATATAATCTAGCAGGGTGTCTCAGTTCATTCGAGTAGCTATAACAAAATATGAGAAACTAGGTGGCATATGAGCAGCAGTAATTTATTTCTCACCATTCTGGAGGCTGGGAAGTCCAAGATCAAAGAGTCAGCAGATTTTCACAAGGGCTTTCTTTCTCGTAATGGTGCCTTCTTCCTGTGTCCTTTCATAGTGGAAGGAAGGTAAAATTGTTTGGATCTGTGTCCTCACCCAAATTTCATATTCAATTGTAATCCCCAGTGTTGGAGGTAGGGCTGGGAGGGAGGTGATTGGATCATGGAGGTGAAACCTTCATGAATGGGTGAGCACCATCCCTTTGGTGCTTTTCTCATGATAGAGTTCTCATGAGATCTGGTTGTTTAAAAGTGTGTGGCACCTCCTCCCTCTCTCTGTCTTCCTCTTGCTCCTGCCATGTAAGATGCTTCACACTCTCTTCACCTTCCACCATGATTATAAGTTGCCTGAGGCCTCCCCAGAAGCTGAGCAGATACTGTCATGCTTCCTGTACAGCCTGCAGAACTGTGAACCAATTAAACCTCTTTTCTTTATAAATTGCCCAGTCTCAGATTGTTCTTTGTACCAATATGAGAATGAATTAAGACAGAAAGGATGGACCAGGTATCTCAGATATCTTTTATAAGGGCACTAATCCTATCTATAAGGCCTCAGCCTCATGACTTAATCTCCTCCAAAAGGCCCCACCTCCTAATACCATTAATTTAGGGGTTAAGATTTCCACATGTGAATTTGGAGGAAACACATTTGGAATACAGAGCAAAACAAGAGAACAACTTCTCTGAAAAAGTTAGATTTGACCTGCATTCTGAAGTATAAGTGAGCATTAAATTGATGAATGCGATGAAGAAGGAGTTGGGGGGCAAATTAAGCATTTGAAGTTAGAGGGACAGGTTCAGAGGCAAGAGAGAAAATCTAGAATAGAAGGCAGTCAAATGTGGTCGAGACACCTCTAGCAAGGAGATGAATAGCATGAAAATGGTGAAGCATTAGAGGCCAGATCTTTCTGGAATTCACAGTTAATAACAGGAATATTTCGGTGTGGGGGCTCATGGCTATAATTCCAACACTTTGGAAGGCCAAAGTGGATGGATAACTTGAGGTCAGGAGTTTGAGATCAGCCTGGCCAAATGATGAAGCCCCATGTCTACTAAAAATACAAAATTAGCCTGATGTGGTGGTGCATGCCTTTAATCCCAACTACTCAGGTGGCTTAAGCATGAGAATCCCTTGAATCTGGGAGGTGAAGGCTGCAGTGAGCTGAGATGGCATCATTGCACTCCAGCCTGGGTGACAGAGCGAGACTCTGTCTCAGTAATAATTAATAATAATAATAAATGAATGTTTGTCCTTTTCCTAAGAGCTTTGAGAATTTACTCCATGATTTTGAACTTCTAAAAGTTCTGTCTACCTCAAAACCCTTGGCAGCTTTGCAAACCTACTGTATAAAAACACAAATACATACTTGAAATTTCATCAATTTTTGTGAAGAACACTTTAAGTCTTGAGTAGTCCAAGATTTCTATTTGAAATTATTTAAAATTTTCATTTTAATTACTTTTAGCTTATCTTCATTACCTACGTAGTTGGTTGTAGAATTTTTGGTTAATCCCATCCATCTGGAATGTTCAATGTTACCATTAGTAATATTTTTGGCCTATAATTTTTGCAATACTACATAAAAATAAGCATAGTACATATGATAGTATAAATGTAATGATGTCTACCCATAATTTCTAAAGGAAATGTGTATATGAATCCACTTTCAAAATTTTCTTATGAGGAGAAACTTTATTGTTATCATTGTGTACTTATTTTTCTTCTCATTGGAATGTGGGCATAAGTAGAATATATGTTTCACTGTCGTTCTTTTTCAGTGGGCCATGGGAAAAAAAAAAATACTTGATAGCCACATATATTCACACTGCATGCATAATGCATGAAAAAAACCATTACTGCATACTAACAATATTTCTATAGTGGAGGTGATACTAAGGACAGTAGGAGCAGAGGAAAAGAAGACCCTCAAGCTCAGTGTTTCTGAAAGAAATTGGAAAGGCTTCAGTGTCTTATCTGAATTTCTACAGCTAAGTGGAATTTTGCCAAGTTTCTTCAGTGTAAAGGACTAGAAGAAAGAAAATGCATGAACACATGGAAGTGAGAGAGCATCACATAATTACAACGTAATAATGAGTTCAGAAGTTCAGAAAACAAAGTTGAGACAGGTGATAAAGCAGGGCAGGCACGCAGCTTTTGAGACATCCAGAGGGAAGAGCCTAGTTTGCTAATTTTTTAAAAGAAATCCAATTTCACAGAGGTAGATAAGATGACCCATCATAACCAACAGAGGAACCAGTCTGGGTTAAATCATGAGACTATTTCTCAAAAATGGAATGTTATTTGACTTTCATGTGAGAAATCACACAAAAATATTGTGATTGATATTGTTTAAGGGGAACACACATTGTTGAGACCACTAAAATTTCTATTTTTATGGAAATTAGTAGTCAGGAAAAACACACAAAAAAAGAGATAATCAATATGTATGTACAGAGATTTGGCTCCAGATAAACACCCATATGATAGCATCAGGTCTACTCAGCACATTAGTGAATTTGGCAAGATTAATGATTTTCTTAGCAACCTCCCCAGGAAATGAAGTTTGGCTGATGCAGTGTCATCTTAGGAAAGGCCAGATCTGCATATTATTAACATTTGTGTTGGTGGGTTCCCAAAAATGGGTGTAGTTTGACCCAAAATGAGTGTTAGAATAAAAACCCCACTTGCTATAAGAGTGTGAAAGCATCTGAGGGGAGCCAAAAATTAGACATTTCTTTAAGCACAAATGGCTGGTGTCAAAACTAGTTGCAACAGCGCTATGTTCAGCAGCTGTGCCTGCACGGTAACTAGGGAGCTATCTGGCTATGAATGTTTGTTTCACACATCAGAATTTAAAAGAGAGGGTAGAACACACTGGGCAACACCTCATGAAAATAAGGCTAGGTTTTCTTTCTCTCTCCATAACTTGTGTCTGAAGCCTTAAAACAGGAGCAAACCATGATATCATAGTGTTTTCATCTTTGGAAAAATACATATTTTTCTACTCTACCAATGACATTTTAAAAAGAAACGTGACTATTTCGTCATTGACCATTCCTACTTCATAGCTATCTTAGATTTCCTTTTTAAGCCATCTTTCCTAGAGACCAAGATTGGCCCGAGACCAATTTGTTTACTCTATGCCAGAAAATTATTTCTCATTTCTTGGGGCCAATTATCTAGTAAGTTTATAAAATGTCTACCCAGGAAAGCTCAAGAAATAAAGATTTTAAAAATAAGGCTTCTCTGAGGAACTCTCAGAATTTTCAATCCAAGATTCTTTTCTGGTTGGAGGAGGTTGCACAGATAGGAATCATAATAAAGGAAAATGAGAAGCATTGTCTGCATTTCAATCCTAGGTGTATTTATTTTGTCAGTTTCTCTTGGTGTGAGCCTTGTGTGTTAAAAGGGAGAGATCTAGAGGTGAGGATCTCCTACTCAACATGACCACATGTTATTTGTGTAACTTTAAAGAAAGGTCTAGAAGTTAGAGGCAGATGAAAGTCTCATTTTGCAGCTGCTTGAGCCACATGAGTATGTCAGAAGCAAAGAGGACCAACAGGTGAGTCTGAGATGTATATAAGGTGGAGGTCCAAGAGACTGGTAACCACTGAAGACTTAGCTTGTTTATACTCTCAGTGATCAGATGAGACATAGAATTGCTAACCTTCCTTTATGATTCCTATTCTCTTCCCTCATTACTGAGTGTTATCTATCTGTAGGTATTTTCAAGTGACCTGGGCTTAAATTAGATTTTGTGGAATATTGAATAAGATTTATTTATTCTTTAACAGTTTGGAAATATCTCATATAGACAAACTTGCCATCCAGGTTCAAAGAAGAACCCAAGGCTTTTTCAAGGCAGGTAAATACAACTATGCTTTTGGGGCAAAATTCAGCTAAAATTAAATCACAATGAAGACCCTGTAACAAGAGATGAGAGGAAAAATTTACCTTGGCAATATTTTTATTTTCCCAGGTATTGAAGCTCACCAATGCAATTGTATGCTTGGGCCTGTAGATAAATGCCCCACAACTCTGAAGGTCCGAAGGTAGAAACATAAGAGAGAACAATCAACATCTCTTTCTGGGATAAAAACTGTGTTACCAAAGAGAGAAAAAAAGTAAGTGACTTATTACATCCATATTACATATAAAATATTTTAAAATACATAATTTTTTCAACATACTAAAAGGGATATGATCTGCAAGAATTTAATAGAAGAAACAGGTATTTTTTGTTTTATTTTGTTTTGTCTTTGTCTGAGGAAACTGGAGAGCTGTCAAGGCAACCAGGACTTGTGGAACCAGATCCTGGAGAAAAGGGAGACTCAACTGAGCTGAACCCCACTTTCTATGCCTATGAAAATAGCATGTTTCTTACCAGCAGCTTCAGAAACTAAACTTAAATCATATGTTGAAAAGCTTGAAATAAAATTAAAATATTTCAGAACTTTTAGTAATTGCTGGAGTTGCTACCACATCTACTTTCTAAATTTATCAGTGTGTTTCTTATAATAAGTAAATTTTCATATATGCAGCAGGATTTTCTTTGGTAAGAATCAGACAGGTTTGGTCCAAACCTTAACACTTTCTCATAAAAAATAAAGGTATTAGTAAAAAATGAAGATATTTTACAGTTTAAGTAAAATACAATAAACACTATAGGTAGATAGGTAGCTACCTTCCCAGTGGAAACTTGGTATGCAATGCAAAAAACTTATTGCTAGTACTAAACATATAGTATGAAGGATTAGGGTATTGATGAATGAATACAATTTCATTACCATCCTCAGCATAAAATACAGGATAACAGGCTTAAAATCTCATCTTGAAGGGAAAAGGAGACTATCATTTAACATATTAACAGCAATATTTATTATTATTATCATATCTTTTACAACTGTTTTGGTTATAAAATTATTTCTCATATTGTCTCTTAGGATCAATCAAACTATTTTTCACATTGTTTCTCAAGATTATTTGCCTCTTGAACCAAACATTCAGTTCCTGACCCAGTGGATTTAGCTTGCAGCAGATGATGTGTCTCCTGAGAATGACCAGAAAGACACAGGGTTTTTTTGTTTCTGTTTTTGTTTTTGTTTTTTTCAGGTCTAGGAAATTGGATTGCTGTCAAAGCAGCCAGGACATGTGAAACCAGGTCCTGGAGAAAAGGGGAGACTCAATTGAGCTACAATTGAGTTGAGCCCAACTTTATAGGCACCATTTCTCCCCTTGGGATATCTGTTGAATTCCAGGACAGGCCAAAGATCTGGAAAGCTTGGCAGGGAACAGTACCTAACCTACAAATTAAAGTTTTCAGAAAGAGATTTAAAAACCATTGTGACTAATATGTACCTTAAAGTAGATACAAAGATAAAGAATTTCAATATAAAATTGCAACCTATAAAAGAAAAGCAAATACAAATTCTAGAATTAAAAAAGAAACATACTAAGTTTGAAAACTCAGTAAATGAGTTTAGTAACAGACTTGATATAGCTAAACAGAGAATTAATAGGATGAAAGAAAAGTTAGAAGAAAATATCCAAACTAAAGCAAAGGGAAAAAATAATGGAAGATACAGATAAGCAGGTAGTCAATACATGTAACATAGTGAAACTGTTTAACACATGTGAAACTGAAGTATCAAAAGTAGAAGACAGAAAATGAGAAGAGAGAATACTCAAAAGACTAAGAACTTTTCAAAACTGATGGAAAAAACCAAAGATTTGAGAAGCACTACAATCCCAAAAAAGATAAATAGCACAAATTAATAAATAAAAAATAAATCACAGTAAAACTTCTTAAAATGAAAAATAAGAATACTGAAAGAAAGGATACTGAATTTATCATTAGATGACCTGCACCTATAGAATTATCAAAGTCCTTTAGGCAACAGGAATATGATTTCATGCAATAACATATAACAATGAAAAAAAGAACAATATAAATTATAAATATGTGTATATACTAAATGGATATATGCTGTTTAATAATAAATTCCTATGAGGTTTAGATGTATGCAGAATTAAAATAAAAATGCATGACAGCAGCACAAAAAGCTTAGAGAGAGATAAGTAATTCTTACATTTTTGGGAAAAGGATAAAAGTACTAATTTATACTAAATTTAATAACTGTTAGCTGTCAAGCAATCACTATTTAAGTGGTAAAAGAATATGTAAAGAAGAAAATGGCATAATAAAAATGCCTGGGCTGGGCACAGTGGCTCATACCTATAATACCAGCAATTTGGGAGGCCAAGGTAGGAGGATCACTTGAGCCCAGGAGTTCAGGATCAGCCTGGACAACATGACAAAACCCCATCTCCACACACACAAAAAAATACAAAACTTAGCTGGATGTGGTGGTGCATGCCTGTAGTTCCAGCTACTCAGGAGGCTGAGGCAGGAAGATCATTTGAGCCTGGGAGGTAGAGGCTGCAGTGAGCTGAGATTGCAACCCTGCACTCCAGGCTGGGTGACAGAGTATGACCCGGCCTCAGAAAAAAAAAACAGACAAAGGAAGCAAGAGATATCCTCCACTCCAGTCTAATTAAAATCCTAGCATGTATTTTGCCTTTTTCAGCAAAACATCCACAGTTTACTATATTTAATTGTGTATTATAAACTATGTTCAAAATTTCCAGATTTCATATCTGAAAGAATTGACAAATATTCAAAAGTTTGACAACATACTCTGTTGTCAAGTCTGTGACAAAACAAATACTCTCAAAGATGGTTGCTGGTGGTCATACAAAAGCACAGAACCTACTAAATAAGGAATTAGCAAATTCTGACAAAATTGAACATGCATATACTCTTTAGGCTATCACATCTCATTCTTTCAAAAGTGACAAAGAAACAGAAATATAGTATTTCTTCCTTTTCTCCTATGAATTATTAACTCAGAATAAACAAAAAATGAAGAAAGTTTCTCAATTTACTATAAAATGTACAAGGAATGATAGGATTCAGTTATCATTAATTTTCAGCTTCAAATAAAATTATAGATATGTTACAATTATGAATACCTAACACTGTAAAAAGAAAATCAACCCAGGCTTGTACTAACAGTACATACACAATCTAGGAATAAAGTCTGAAGGCAACCAAACATCTAGATTTAAGTAACAGAGGAACATGTTAAATAACACCTTGGGAAAGCGATTAGCAAAATTGAGACCATGGAAAACGCTACAGAATAGAGGATCTGGCTTGATCAACAAATAAATTACAGCAGAATTATTCTCAAAAGAACGGCAGGTTATTCTCAAAAGAAGAGAAAGAGAGCAAGAAAGGGAGGTAGGTCAGGGCAACTTGTAGTTTAAAAGAGACCACTTGCAGTGTGCAATGTATGAATGGACTTTCTTTGGATGCTGATTTCAACAAAAATCTAGAAAGAACTATGCCTGGCTAAGAGTTTATTTCTAATCCTTTGCTTTACATGAATTTACAACTGCAAACCAAACTTTATTAGAAAATAATTAATTAATAATTAATTAATAATGGTAATGATAAATACCTCATAGCATCTGCTTTGGCAAGATCAGAACTTACAATCTTGATGTTTTTGTCCCCCCAAATGAATATAGGAAGAAAAACTAGTAGGATGAAAAGGCTTCAAAGTATGTGTGTAAAAGCAGTATGAGAAGGACAGAAAAATCAGTCCAGGCATTTCATTACTCACCACGAATCGCTTTTTTTCATTTTTTATTTTTCTGAGACAGTCTCACTTAGTCGCCCAGGCTGAGTGCAGTGGTGCACTCTCGGCTTACTGCAACCTCTGCCTCCTGGGTTTAAGAGATTCTTCTGCCCCAGCCTCCCAAGTAGCTGGGACTACAGTCATGTGCCACCAGGCCAGGTGAATTTTTGTATTTAGTAGAGATGGGGTTTTACCATGTTGCCCAGGCTGGTCTCGAACTCCTGACCTCAAGTGAACCCCTGCCTTGACCTCCCAAAGTGCTGGGATTACAGACATGAGCCACTGCTCCTGACCCATGGACTACTTGAAGGAGTCAATTTGGGGTCTGTTGTGTACCAGAGCTACTCTATGAACCATCTGGTGCTTTCCCTCACTTTAGGAAAGAAAAAAACTAAAAACCATTCTTTATAATTTAATGAAACATAGAAATACCTATAAACTAATCAAGAATGCTTTCAAAAATTTTATTAGGATTCTTAGTTTTTAAGGCCATTTTGGTGGTTGTGAAGGAGAAAATTCACCTGAATAATTTTTACTTGCCAAGTCTGTCAGGACACCTGCTGTCATTTCGAATATTTGAATTTTATAGAAATCTTTGGCCAAACCTCACATTGTATAACCATGGAAAGACTTTCCTTGTTCTTTTCACTGTTTTCCAAATAAAACTCTTCTGTTTGCAATGTGCAGCTGCATATACCATTTATTTTCTTCTTGTATGGCTAAAACAGAAGAAATAAGCTTAAATATTTCATTTATACAACAGCATTCTTAATTTTGTTACTTGTTTTATTTCCAAATATTCATATTTAAATAATATTTTTATTATAAATTCTTACACTTATATATTTGATCTCACTTTTGTCTTTAATATAAATAAATTTAAATGGCTACAATTTCTTGCTATTATATTCTTAAATTTGTTATATAATTACCTATTTATTAAAGGCAAGAGTGTCTACCCATAATACTGTCTGGGAGAAATGACTCCCTGGGGGTTATGGCTCAGATCAACTTGGAGATAATGAAATGACGAAGCATCTTTCATTTCTATCATTCGCTCTGGGATGACTACAGAGGAACAGGATGTGTAGTCCTGTAGTACCCATCATAAAGATTTACACAAATTGCTCCTTTCTTCCGGAGAGCTGTTACTTTCCTCAGTGTTACATACTGTCATTAAATTCTCCACCCTCACTATTACAGCTTCCATTACCACCCACATGGCACTACGGCTTTATCCATGGGTGGCAGATGTTATCACCATATGTCATCCGATCAATTTTCCATTCAAGGGTAATGTAATGTTTGGGGGAAAGCCAACTCACACTTTAGTAAAGGCTGTCTCTGTAGTCTTCACCAGCCGTAAATGCAAGCATCCTTTCAACTTACTGGCTCTGATGCCTAACCAAAAAATCAGCAGGGATCTTAGAGGCTCAGTGCATGTTTCCATGTTAGTTGGGCTCTCTCTCACTGTCACCTGCCAAATTATTACCTATTAAGGAGTTTGACATTATTTTGTTTTCTTCTGCTTTTATTTATCTATGAATATTCTGGACAGAGCATCATTAGGTGTATGATGAATACCAAAGGGTGTATGAGGCTGTTACTGATTGCTTATTTCTAAGATCTATATCTCATCTCCTTGCTCCAGAAGTTGGCATTACTCACAGAGTTTGAAATTCTTATTTAATATAATTCTAAGAGGAAGCCAAAGTAAAGACATTATCAATTTATCTATACAGTTCTGATTTGTGTACATGCTCTCTTTCTCTCTGTCTTTTCTCTCTCTCTCTCTTTTTTCTCTCAATCCTTCTTGCTTTTTTTTTCTCCATTTTCTCCCAGCTCCATTTTGAGTCTTGCTGTGGATTTGTATCTTTCCACATTTATTGAACATCTATTATTTGCCAGTCCCTACCTTATGCTCTGCATATTTAAGTATTAAATAAAATATAATTCATGTATGATTTCCAAATCTTGAAGCTAAACCTTCAGTTATTTTGGGAACAGTCTAGTCTAATCACTACAGTTCTCATCCATGTTTGGCAATTAAAATATGGAATGTTTGAGAGGTGAGGAAGTAGACAAAATTATGTATTTTTATTGTTTATGAGATTGCCTACATCTCAAGTGCTCAAGTTTCCTACAATTTGGTGAAGAAACTTCTGTTTACATTAGTAAAATATAAATTTGCATTTATATTTTAAAATCTTTGGTTGTGTCATTTTTCCATTTTTGTCTTACCAGTTTTAAAACGAAATCCCATGGTCAGACTCGTTCAAAACCCTTTAATTCTAATGATCACTTGATTTGTCTTTCTTTAGAGGATTTCCTGTCAGTATGTATCTTTCTTGACATGTGATAATTAATAATTACTATGGCATTTCAGGTGTAGAAAATCTACGTTTATGTAAAATCAGTCCACCCTTTTAAAATTTGCATTAATATCATTCCAGAAGACAAGTTGGCTGGTGGGGGGTGGATTTTTGGAAAATTTCAAATAATATATTTGGGAAGTAGTCTAAAGCCAACCCTTTTCTGAGTTACAAGTAATATTCAAACATCATCACAATTTAATGTTTAAATTACTTATTCTTAACCTATAATTTTATATCTAATGAAAATCACCTACCATGTTGTCGTTCAGTCATGTTAACTTGTAGAGCTAGCCATAGTTTACTCTTGTTTACTTATAAATGTGAGTAGGATCAGAAAACTTAGATATTCTACTGTTCTCTGGGAGGACACCCCTGCCTATAATGCCAGCTACTCTGGAGGCTGAGGCAGAAGGATTGATGGAACCCCAGGCTGGAGTAGATGCCCAGCCTGGGCAGCAGGATGAGACCGTATCTCTTAAAAAATGCAAAAGAAGAGAACATTTTGTTAACGCTGCTTAATTTTTGTAAAATTACCAACCTTATCTGCAGCGGTTTTTAGATTTCAGTTGTTACTATAGTCCACGATCCTCCTCTTTGTTATGCATTTGTCGGCATGCATCTCCAGGGCAGGAAATATGACTGCTGTTTAATTTGGTTCTCCACACATTGACCGATTCAGCACTCTATTCTATAGCACGTATGTATATATTATACTGTATATATAATACATGTTAAAGCTACATTATTATTTAAAATATAATTTTCATCCATTAAAATGGTAGCTCCATAAAGTCAGAGACTTGGTCTTGTTTACTGCAGTATTTTAGTACCAAGAACAATATCTTTTTTTTTTTTTAAGAAAAAGAGAGAAAAGGAGAAAGAAAAAAAGATACAGCAAAAGAAAGAAAAAAAAGAATGAAGGAGAGAAAAAAGAGGACGAGAAAGAGGGAGAGAGAATGGGATTCTTGTTTTACTGCCCAGGCTAGAATGCAGTCTAAAAATGGGTATTAAAAACCTCTTTTATGCCAATAATTGTGCTTAACAATGGAGACAGGCAAGAACAATATCTTTACATAAAAATGCTCAATAAACACCTTTGAATTCACACTTTAGAAGTGCATTGTTATTTTTGTAGGCAACTAATGAGTAAATTCTTACTAATTTGCATCAGTACCTAAGTGATTTTGTGAAATATCTTTGAGCATCTCTTACTGTCTGATTATCATGGTCTTCTCACAAAGACACAGGCCACACCGGTGGTTTATTAGTCTCTCTACACCTCTGGGAATTTATAGCAGCATGCAAAATATTTTGGCCAGTTGTACCAAATTTTATCTTTGAGTTCCTACAAACATTTGGGTGGTTGCCACCAAGGTTTATTGATCTACTTATTCCCCTGTATTGATTTGGTCAAGAGCAGTCTTAGTGCTCTTTAGCATGTTTGGATTTGATACCTCTGAATCTCAATTTCAAAAACTAATTTAAGAGTCAGATAATGACTTCCTCAATAAAGACTGGAACAAAAATGAATAAAAATGACTTTTCTCTATTTGTTTAGGTCCTTTGATATGTTATGAAACTAGAGACATTAAATAGTTCCACTGATCTTTCAGCTTATTTTTTAAACATATTTGAAGGTCTTATCTTTTATTACTTTGGTCTCTTGCAAGAGTCTTCTTGATTCTGACCTACACAATTTTTGATGCATCTGTACTCCCACTCCTTAAGATCTTTTTAATTTCACTCACTTGGCAAATTTCTGACTTTCAAAAATATAGGTTTTTTTTTTTAAGATAGTCTCTTTGGACAGTTAGGTATGAAACATTTTTATTTAATCATTTGATCTGTGTCAAGCCTCATCTATTTCCTTAGTGGTCATTATATTATCTCCAAACATGACCTCTACAGCTCAATGGAAGAAACTTCACCCAGCTAATACATAAAATATTGAAATCCCTTTCTATTACAATCTGCTCTAATTTTGGACTTCCTTAAAAGTTGGCCAAATAAGCTCTTTAGGCTTATTTCCATTTTCAGCTTTTTTTTTTTTGAGATGGAATTTCGCTCATGTTACCCAGGCTGGAGTGCAATGGCACAATCTCAGCTCACTGCAACCTCCGCCTTCTGGATTCAAGCAATTCTCCTGCCTCAGGCTCCCGAGTAGCTGGGACTACAGGTGCGCGCCACCATGCCCAGCTAATTTTTTGTATTTTTAGTAGAGACGGGGTTTCACCATGTTGACCAGGATGGTCTGGATCTCTTGACCTCGTGATCCACCCGCCTCGGCCTCCCGAAGTGCTGGGATTATAGGCGTGAGCCACCGCGCCCGGCCCATTTTCAGTTTTTTAAGAACATTTTATTATCTAATCAATGGCATTTTAACTTTTAGAAATTTTGTAATATTTCCCTTGTTATGAAAGATTTTTAAAGTCACTCAGACACACTCTCAGATGGTGTGTTATCTTTGCTTAAGGCAAGCAAGGCAACATGCAGCTGAGATCCCCTGGCCATCAAGGGCCTGTCACTCCTCCTTAGGAAAACATCTTCCTCTATCAATATCAGCCTGTGATACTCCCATCATATCATGCCTGTCAGATGAATGGTGTAAGGTAGAGACCTGCAGGAGCAAGCAAGGCTCACTTTCTGCCTCTGCTCCTATTCTGTTTCTCGGAATTGAAAAGATGATCTTGTGATCACTGTCTTTGTTAGAAGACCCTTGTTCTGGATGTATAGGAAGTACTGTACTTGCCTCCAGTTCTTTATCTCCCATCCATTTTTCCAACCACCACGATCATCCTGCCCTACCCCAACTGCTCCACTGAAACTGTTCACTGTCAGTTCACCAACAACTAAATTTCAAATTTCATGAGTGACAACAATGCTTCTAAAATTTAAACGTACGTGAGGATCTTGTTACAATGCAGATTGTGATTCAGTTTACTGGAGTGATACCTGGGATTCTTCATTAGAACCAGCTCCTATGGGACGTCTAAGCTGGTATCAGTGGACTGAACGTTTAATAGCAAGGCATTAGACCTCATCAGAGCCTTTGATAGTTCACCTTCCTGAAATTCTCTACTCCTTTGGGTTTTGCCGCACCATTCTCTCCTGGCTCCCCTCCTCACTAACTGTTCCTCCTAACCATCTTTTCTTCATTTTACTTTCTTCTTGTTTTTTAAAGGTAAGTAAATTACCTGAGTTTCATTCTCAACTTATTTCTCTTCTTCCTAGAGTGATGATTCTCAAACTGTAGTGTACAAAGGAAGCCAGCTGGAAAATGTTATCAAAATGGAGCTCCCTAAACTTCACATTCCAAAAATTCTGATTTAGTAGGTATGGGGTAGAGTCTCCTAGTCTGCATTTTTAATTCTGCTAAAGATGTTATTCTTTTAAAAATATAAATGTATATAAATATTGTGTTTAATTGAGACAATATTAGGTTATGTATGCCATACACAGTGTATGCCATAACCTCATATTTTCTTAAACACAATATTTAAATACATTTAGTTAGTAAAAAGTTTGCTATAGTGAAGCAAATTAACATATCCATCATTTTATATAGCTATACATTTTTTTGTTTTTGTGACAAGAGTAGCTAAAATCTGCTTATTTTGCGTGAATCCCATAGTACAATTTTATTACCTATAATTCTCATGTTGTACATTAGATCTCTAGCCTTATTCATCATATATATATTATTTATATTTATATTTATATAAATATATATAAATATAAATATATACAATATATATACTATATATTATATATATAATATATAGTATATATATATATATTTGCCATATGCACACACACACACACACACACACACACACACACACATATATGCTTCTTTGTATCCTTTGACCTACATCTCCCCATACCTCCAGTCCGTGCCTCTGGTAATCACTGTTTTGTTCTCTATCTCTGTATATTTGATTTTTTAAAAAAAGATTCGGCATGTAAGTGAAACCATGAAATATTTCTGTGTCTGGATTATATCACATAGCATAATGTTCTCCAGGCTCATCCACATGGTGGCAAAAAGCAAGATCTCTTTTTTAGGACTGAACAATATTCCATTGAATATAGGTACCACATTTTTATACACTTATCCATTAATGAATGCTTAAGTTGTTTCCATATGTTGGCCATGGTGAATAATGTTGCAATGAACATAGTAATACAGACATCTTTACAAAGTTGTGATTCCACTTCCTGCTGAGAAGAGAGATTGCTAGATCATATGGTAGTTCTATTTTAAATTTTTCTGCCATCCTCCATACTGTTTTTCATAATGCTGTAGCAGTTTATATTCCCACTGACAGTGTACAAGAGTACTCTTTTCTCTACACCCTCTCCAACATTTATCTGTAGACATTTTGATAACAGCCATCCTAATAAGTATGAGGTGGTATTTCTTAGTAATTTTGGTTTACATTGTCCTGAGGATTGGTGACGCTGAGCACATTTTCATAAACTTGTTGTCCATTTTTATGACTTCTTTGGATAAATGTCTATTTGAGTCTTCTTCCCATTTTTTATCGGGTTTGTTTTTCCACTGTTCAATAGTATGAGTTCTTTATAAAACGTTTATATTAAACACTGACGGTGCTCATTTGTTTTCATTACTTTAACCAAACCCTTGATGCTGGAGGTTCCAAACTGAACCTACACCCAAGCCTTATTTATGAGTTTAACCAACTATTTAATATTTTAATCTGTATATCCAAAAAGTTCAAAATGTCCAAACTAAATTTGTTATTTTGCTCCGAGATCTCTTTTCTTTCACTATCTGAGGTAATCGCATTATCATCTAAACAGAAGAAATTTGGTTAGAATTTGTGCCCAGCAAACACTTGCCTACAAATCTCTATCTACAGTCACGTTTGACATAGAAATCACTTGGGAGAGTTTGCTAAAAAATGCTGAGTCAGAAACTCCTCAAATGTTTATTCATTAAATCTGGAGGAGGCCCATGAACCTGCATTTGTAATAAATCATGCCCCAGTGATTCTGATCAAGACGGCCCCAAACAGTCACTTCTTAAAATGCTGTCTGTCCTAGGGATTCCTCCAGTTATTCCTAGCAATAAGACCACAAAGCCTTTGAAAGCATTTTTTTCCCAATAGAGGACTTAGGGGTGGGAATAAGAGATAGTTTAACCTTCCCCAAAATCTTTAGCAGGACCTCCCAAAGCTACTCCAAATAACAGCGAAAACTAAGCATAATCAATGCACTTCTATCTAAAGTTAGCGTCAGATTAAGTTGCCAGCCATTCCCCTCCTAACAATATTGACATCCCTAAGCCTTTCCTGTACAATTATTCCTGGACTAACGATTTGCCATCATGCCAGTAACTCATAAAGAATATTTGCTTGCCCTTCACTCTTACTTTACTCCTTTTTGCCTTATTTCCATGAAGACACATTACTGCTTTAAGAAACTGAAGAGCAAGGCATATATATATATATATATATATATATATATATTTTTTTTTTTTTTTTTTTTTTTTTTAAAGAGTGTCACTCTGTTGCCAGGCACCAGGCTGAAGTGCAGTGGCGCAATCTCAGCTCACTGCAACCTCTGCCTCCCGGGTTCAAGCAATTCTCCTGCCTCAGCCTCCTGAGTAGCTGGGAATACAGGCGGGCGCCACCACGCCCAGCTAATTTTTGTATTTTTAGTAGAGACGGGATTTCACCATGTTTGCCAGGATGGCCTCGATCTCTTGACCTCGTGATCTGTCCGCCCCGGCCTCCCAAAGTGCTGGGATTACAGGCATGAGCCACTACGGCCGGCCCGAAGAGCAAGGCTTATAAACATCTCAAGTGGGCAGTGCATACCGCTGTAGCGGAGATATCTACTGTTTAATTTATATCTCCCTAAGGAAAATTTTCAGACCACCTTCACTAGAGGAAGCTCAATTGAGAGAATTTTTTTTCATAAAGATTCCTGGTTTGTATTACAGTGTTTTAAAAATTAACCTTTTTGAAACTGTGGATGAATTTGCTTTATTGCCTTAAAAAATTCTAATTTGGTATTTTCCTCAGTTGTCCTTTTATGCATGTTATGCCTCTTAGTTCAGAAGAGAAATTATTTTTGTTCAAGCTTATTAGGATAAAATTAGAGTTCAACTGGTTACTTTGAGGCATGGCAACCAAGTGACTGATCTCTTTTTAACCTTTAACAAGTTCCATTATTCACAAATTGACGGCATTTAAGAAATCTGAAGTGATGCAAACCACATAGCTTTGAAATGTTTGAATATTCTAATACACAGGATGAAATATTTTTCATACTGATTAGGCTTCAAAACTGGGATTCAATGAAAACATTGTCAAACAGAGGTTGCTGTGCAAATAATATAAAAAATGAATATACAGGGTGTTGATTCATTTTAGTTTCATCTTTTTCCAAACTGAATAGGCATAATGTCATCTTGATGTTCAGTCTCCCTCCTCTATCTGCATATCAAAACATATAATGAAGAGGTACATTTTTTCCACTGAGAAATATCAGTGGGAACTGAAAATTAGGCAATTTACCTAGGTTTTACCATAAGCATTTTGCTTTGATTTCAGGTAGGTGAGGCATTGATTAATCCTATTTTTCTAAATCCAAAGCGAGAGTTTTTACTTCAGCTGAAGTCACCTGCAGACATTTCCCATAGTTTGGAGCAATTTTAAAAAATATCTTGCATCTCTGCTTTTCTCTCCGTATTTCTTTTCTCCACTCCCTTCCTCTCTCCCAGCTGCAGGGATTTGTCCTCTAAAAGAGTGGGGGTGGGAGGGAACAAGGAATGGAAGCAAAGCAGGGAGCATGAGCTAGAGAATGCCAGGATCTGGCTTTTGTTATTGGTTGGCTGCCGCCTGATGGATAGACGAGGGAGGAGTGAACTCTCTCCAGTGTGTTCTGAGGGAGCCGAAGTACAGAAACCATATTTACAGGTAAGAGCAAAAAAAAAAAAAAAGCAAGCTTAAAAAAAATTCTTTTTTTTCTTTAGAAGACAGTGCTTCTCAATTTTTATTGAAACAATTTTATAGTAGGAAAATTATTCTGACATTTTCAGAAAGTGTGCCCCTTTTATTACTTAAGGAAGCTTTGCAATGAGCTATCTGTTCTTTCTCCCTGCAAAACCCTTAGCTCATTAAAAACAAAACAAAACAATCACTAGAGGCATGTCTTATCCTAAATAACTTTCTGTGCAAGTGCCATTGAAGCAAAATTAATAGATTAAATGAATCATCATGTGTCTTTAAAAAATTTTTAAATTCAAGCTTATGTTACTAGGAATCGCAGGAAGGATGAGAAAACCTCCGTAAATTCCACAGGTCCTGAGAAAATGGAGCCTTCTCTGAATATACAATATACAATTTTATGTGGTGGCTTTTAATACTGACAATACAGTAAAAGGCTTAATAAAATTATTTTTGCAGGTTGTAGGCTCTTTTAGCACTAATCTAGAATGAGCGATTTGTGTGTGTTTAAGCTCTTTAACTTACTCCTCTTGATAAATCTCACGTTGTTGAATATTTGCATTATTTTATTCAGTAAACTTTAAGTTTATGGGCTAAACAACTATCTGTATTTGTTAACTTACATGGAGCAATTTTTATTTTAAATCTCAGAAATCTAATTTTGAAGGATTAGACACAGCTATAAAAAATAGCTTCATAACAGGCATGTTTCACTGGTAGTTTCATTTATCAAACACATCAAGCTAAGAATTCCATCAGAGCATTTATATTGTTGATAATGTCTCCAGGCAACATTTTTTTTAACAACTTTAATTAAGGTTTTACTTTACTAGTTGCTCATATCTCCTAACATGGTCCTTTATTTTCCTTTAGGGAAAGTAGAGACAAGTTCTAAGTATGTAGAATAAATAATACACTTACAGTAAAAACATACAAAAAATTGAACTCCCACTTAATTCTATAGTGATTTTAATTCATAAATATAGATCATTTAATGGTGGTAGAACCTCATTAAAATTGAGCTTTCAAGAATTATTACTGACTTGGGTACACTGGCAATCAATTAATACTTGTTGATTATAATAAAATAAAAATCTTTCAGTGAGGTAAATAATTTGTTGATACATATTTTTAATACTTTTTTGAATGAATCAAAACTAACAGGAATAACTATAATTTCTAAGTATTTTTGCAATTGTTTTTTCTTGTTTTTTTTCAATTTTTTTATTTAGTACTTTTTTTGCATGTGAGAGATTTTGTCTTTGAATAAACAGACACAAATATAATAGTTCTTGCAAAATTACAATAAGAGGGAGAAAATTGCTGAATATTAGGTATGAATTATCTAAATGAATAAAGAAGTACCTTAAATTTTCTAAATGTACTAAATATAGTTAATAACGTGTTTATATGGTTAAGTGTCATAATGACCCAAGTAAATTTCTGGCATGATTTATTTTGAACTATTTCTCGATTTCAAAAATTATTACATAATACTGAAATTTTATCATATTTCTAATTATTAATAGATCTTTCTGATTATGGTTTTTCAAGCAAAACAATGGTTGAAATTAATCCATCCCTCACCCCAAGATTGGAATTCAAGGTGATATATAAGACCAGCTATTCGTCTCCTAAAATGTGTTAGAGGAAATAAATCAATGCAACTATATTTTTTAGAAATTATAAATTCTGAGTAAAGCTACCTCCAGGAATGAAGGGGAATTGATGAAAATTAGAGAGCAGAGTTCCACATGGTTTTAAATTATTCTGTTTCCTTGGAAACCAGCTGCTGCAGATGCATTTTGCTTTCTTTGGCTAAAAATATCACCCTTTTAATAATCACTAAGGGAGAGAACTGAATAAAACCAGAGTATACTGTTGCTGCTTTTTATAATTTCCTTAATGGGTCACATATTTTGGATGAAAAGTAGATAAACCCTTTCTCAATCAGCATTTCCTATCAGCCGCTGGCAGACGTCTGCTAGTCTTATAAAAATGAGACAACTGGGGTAGTTTTTATTGCAGAGTCCACAGGAAGAGATAGAGAGAGAGAGAGAATACACGCTGGAGTGGAGACAAGAGGGAAAAAAAAGCATGAAAGAAAACAACTAGGAGATTTCTGTCCAAGTGAAGGATGAAACAAGGCAAATGAAAACCATGTAAGGCTGTTCAGTGAGAAATGGGAGGGCATCACCATTTCTTTCTCCTTTGGTACAAAGATTTTTTTTTTTATTTTTTATTTTTTATTGCATTTTAGGTTTTGGGGTACATGTGAAAAACATACAATATTGTTGCATAGGTACACACGTGGCAGTGTAATTTGTTGCCTTCTTCCCCTTCACCTATATCTGGCAAAGATTTTTAAAATTTGAATGTAGGTTTTTAATGGAATTCACTATACACAACTTTGTTCCCTTTTGCACAACACTCTTTCCTTTTTCTCTTTATGTTTGAAGTAGTTTGCAATATACTGAATAAGACAATAAATTAAGGTGTATTCTTTTAGTGTATTAATCACTTTAATCATAAAAAGAAAAGCTTGATATATATCCAGACTATGGATAGTGAGGAGCATTCAATACACATTTTGACATTAGAATAAAAATTTTTTAAACTTAATGTCAAAACCATGTTTCACTAATGCAGTTATTTCCTTACCTTTGTAATCTATTTGATATATATAAAAATTACACATTGCAATAACCTAAAAGCCATTTGTGTTAATGTTAAGGTCATTAATTTAAAATGTAATGTAACTTACTGTAAATGCACATATATCCTTTTTGCTTTATTTGAAATATTTTTGCTTTCTTTGAAAATAAACATTACTTTTATGTAGCTTTTCTCTATACAAAAATATCACAATTGTCATATTCTTCTCTAGGCAATTCCTTAATTTAAAACATTTTTATTATAAAATTATATGCTTCAAAGGCAGTACTGTCATCCTACACACCATTTTTGGAAATCTCTCACTATATGTTGAGAGGAAAAATAATCATAAAGCTGTAAAGCTTTCCTATTATTTTTATTATAATTCAGATGATATTCCTAACTCTATTTTCTCTTTACAACTCACGTAAGTATTTGTGACATATCATACTTCATTTTCACAATATTAACCTTAGTCTATTAGATTGAGTGTTAGCAATGTAGCAAATAAAAGCCCCACATGCTTAAACTATGTGTTAAAATATTTAATATGTAGCCAATATATTATTTAAAGTTAAATTAATTTGGCATGTCAGTATGTTGTTTTTCAAAAAGAGGTAGGATGGTGGGAAGCAGTTTCTTTTTATCAATTAACATGAGCAAAGCACTTCAGTGACAGCACTTTCAGCATAAATACTGATGACATTGAAGAGCATGCTAACAACAAATCAGATAGACTAGTAAATGGGTTATGTAACCTGTGCAGATAACCCCTATTTAAGGCACAACCAAAATTATCAAAAGCATGTCAAGATTCTGAAGAGAATGTGTTTAGTAGGCTTACTCTCAACTATAGATAATTTAAAAATACAGTTTGTTAGTCATTTCTACTTACTGCTTCATGCTTCTTTCTTTGCTAAAAGTAGATTGCCAGAATTGTAGGTGGGTTTTTACGCCCTCCTAAAGTCTCACAAAATACTAAAGAAAATGAAATACTTAATAACTTCCCTGTAATATAGGTAGACAACTTTATGTCTGTAATGGAAATATGCTAGTTTGGCAAATAACCTCTCATTGTTGGAAATGGAAGAGTAGGATTTATAAGAAATGGAAATAATGCCAGACTAAGAAAGCTTGGGTCAGATCTCATAAAGTTCAAAGTGTACTATATGCATAAGGTAATCCAGGCAAATAAAAAAAATTACATTAACATTTGTGCTATAGGGCACCGTAATTCAAAGGTATTATTAATCAGTTGTTATTTTTGGCTTATATATTTAACACCTGATAGTTTAATACAGGATTTATTCAGATATTAAAAGAGTGTTGGTGAAAAGCAGCATTACTGCTTTTTAATTACGATTTTCTATGAAGAAGCAAGGAATGGATTTGATTATCAAGCTAATGGTCACATTTGGATATTTCACATATCTCAATGAATCAGTAGGGCAGATCATTTGATTTCTCAGTGAATTGATTAGATTTCAGTTATTATAATGGTCTTAATATTTGACCTGAAAATTTTTGAATGTGCATGCTCTGAGAAAACAGACTCAATATAACTTTTAAGGTATTTAATTCAAGATTATAATGGCCTAGATAAATATCAGTGCTAATTCTAAGAATCACATATAGCAAGGGAATCACTTTGATATGAGATCAACTTTATGATCAATTTCATAATCTCATATCATGGCCAAAAAGGTAGATAAATACACATGTGACTTATTGCCAATAAACTCTTACACTTTACTTAGATCAAGAGCTTAATATATTATTTTCCAATACCACAAAGGGTGGTGCACACATTTCTCCATTTCTCCTGACTTGTGTACATTTATAAAAATGACATTATTTTCAACAAAAATCACCAAACACCATCAAAGATAATATATATATCTATATAACTTATTTTATATTATTTTGTGTTTTAGAGATAGAGCTTTGCTATGTTGCTAGGCTTGAGAGCAGCAGGCTATTCACAGGCAAGATTATAGTGCACAGCAGCTTCAAACTCCTGGGCTCCATTGATTCTTCTGCTCTAGACTCCCAAGTGACTGAGGACTGCAGGCTTATGCCACTGTGCCTGGCAAAAATAAATTTTATGCAAATGTTTATGTCTTTCAATAATATTTACTATAAATTCCTTGGCCAATACTCATTGAATTCATGTATTATCTTTTCATATTTTAGTCTTCTATTGCCCTAGAAACATGGGACTGCCCTGCAGAAAGAATTTCTTCTTGGACTCTTCATTTTACCTACGACAAAATTAAGGCACAGAGAGGACAATGATTATATTTAGCGGGAAATTAAGCATTTGCTTATGCAAAACTACAACAGCCAGACACTATGTATTTGTATTAAATATTGGATGTAGTGCATTAAACACTGGATGAAAGAAAAGCAGAACTTAGAAAGGCTTTGCCTGAAGGTGAAAAAGCATGGTGTGGCCAGATGGTCTCTGATGTATAACACAGGGATTTTAGAGTTGCACAGAACTCTCCACTTCAGAGCTGCCCCTAGTATCCAGTGTACCAAATCGCTTTGACCTACTACCACAGTCTCTTTGACTTTTTTAGTCTGCTGTCACGGTCAAAATGCATTTCAGCTTTGTTTTCAAGTAAGTGTTTTCAACTAACTTGTTTTCAAGTTAGTTGCTGTCATGTTGTGGATATATCACAATATATTTAACAAATAAAAAAAAAATAGTTTCCTAAAAAGGAGGCCTGAAAGAATTTACAAAGATTTTCATTTACTCTTCTCTCCTCAGGTTAGTCTAGCCATGAAAAATCAATATTTGTCATCAATCATTACCCAGGTAATATCGGTCGTGATGGTGTCAGCATTTTAAAGCAGAAAGATTCTGGAAAACGTTTTCAAAAGTGATTTTAAAAAAAGACTTCTTTGTTCTTTCTAATCAAAAGTCCCTTCTCATTGCTCATAAAACTCATACTTAAAATTTTAAATAATTTACCCCTGTACATCCATATCAATAAGGGCTCCAAGGCTGCTCTCAGGCTGCCCACTAAAGTTACCTAGAGCTGAGTGTTAGATAGAAAACTGAGCTTGGGGATGCCATTATAATCTTCTATTTTAAGGGCTCCTTCTACAACATACAGGCATGGCCAAGCAGAGAAGCCCCAGGCCTATCCTGTGCTCCCAGCCAGGGCTTCTTGGTGTCTGGTCATTATAGCACTTTGTGATCTCTCTGTACCCTTTTACTACTATCTAAATTATAGTTCTTGATGACAAAGAGTTTCCTTTATCTCTGTGTCAATGCCTAATACAGTGCCCGATCCACAGTATGTGCCCCCATATTGTTTTGCTGACTGAATAATTAGGTCAATTGTTTGTCAGGTAGTTACCTAGCCTCCTGTTACATCCTCTCAATAACAGACACTCCATACTTTCTACGACATTCTCTTCCTTCCATGTTCTTCTCCCTTAATGCTCTTCAGTGTGATAATGTCTATGTCACATAAATGTCATTCAGCCACTCAAGGTTTTGTCTTGCAGACTTTTTATTGTCCAAACTCTATTTGTGCTCTCCTACATTAACCGGGGATTTTTATCTGCATGTAGTTCCCATTTCATGCTTCCCTGCTCTGTTTCATTATAATACTGCTCTGTTTCTGATACACACACACAGATTATTATATACTAAATCAATGGGTTAATTGTAAATTAATGTAATTAACCATAATTGTTATATTAATATATAATATAAATGTTAATTAATGTTTGTGTAAGAAAATATAGTAGTATATATTTAACCAATCTCTGAGTGCTCTCATACTTCCACTCTTAGTCAATGAATCCCTATTCTCTTGAGTTAAATTTATTAGCAACATTTGATTAAGGTTAAAATTATTCAGCATTTTTTTTTTCTGCTCTGTGTTCACTTTCTGCCATTTGTGTTGTGTTCTGGTGAACAATTCTAAGCCATAATGCCTGGTAAGTGACAATGCTGAATAAGCTACAAAGAAAACAAGCGTGAATACTTGCATGCTGAGTGTCACTGGGGTTTACTATGCATCAAGGTAAAAGTAAGCAGATCATATGGGACTGGTAGAAGTCCTTTGATTTAAATATCACCACGACTAGGTAAAAATGACCAAAAAAATAAAGGATGAAATAGCCTTATGAATTTAATCTGAAGGAAAAAGAGTGCTTACCAGTGTACCATAAATGTGTTCATTTATATGGAGCTATACTGTGGTATATATATATTCCTTAAATGTGTGATTCAGTCAGGCAGGCAGCATGCCTGTTTATAGAAATGCATCCTTCGAGCAAATAGGGTACTGTGACTTTGTCTTATCTATCTGTTTCTTTAGGTAGTGCAGGATAATCATTGATGGGCTTCCTAATTGATTGACTTTGCAGTTAAATAGGCGTACCCTCTTATTGTCTTTGTAAATTTGGACCAGTTACTTAAGCTATCTGAGCCTTAGTTGTCCTATCTGTAAAATTCAGTTATCTACCTGGGTAGTATTGTGAAGACTGGTAGGTGTAGGTAGAGCAGTTTTCAGTGCAGAATTCGGTGTATAGTAAGCCATTGTGTGCGATTTTTAGTTGTTGGTAGTCATACTTTTCTGTTAATAAGGGAAGAATGGAAGGAGCAAAATAATCCCCAGTATTTGTAACAACTTCCCAAGTATTATTGCTTGTTAGTGGATGAAGAAAAAACACCCTTGATTGACTAGATTTTCTATTTTTTCCATATTAACTACAATGAAATCACTGGGCATCAGCTGATAAAGTTAGTATTGTATGAGAAAGTGCAATTGTGAAAACAAATCCTAAAATTATTAAAGAAGAGCAAAGGTAGGCCCTTCAAAATATTAATATCAAGCATTTTCAAAGTTGGGACACAGAAAAATAATTGAAGATTTCTTAAAAATGTTCTATGGTTAAATAAGTTTAGGAAAATCTGGATGACATTTAAATAAGATCCATTCCTGTTAAGTGTTTTCAATGATAATGCACACTAAGAATGTTAGTGAAGGGTAAGTAGTATTAAGAAATTGTAGGCCAGGCGCAGTGGCTCATGCCTGTAATCCCAGCACTTTGGGAGGCCGAGTCAAGCAGATCACTTGAGGTCAAGAGTTCAAGACTAGCCTGATCAACATGGTGAAACTCCATCGATACTAGAAAAAAAAATGCCAAGTATGGTTGTGCACACCTGTAATCTCAGCTACTCAGGACGCTGAGGCAGGAGAACTGCTTGAACCCGAGAAGTGGTGGTTGGAGGCCGCAGTGAGCCGAGATGGTGCCACTGCACTCCAGCCTGGGTGACAAAATCAGACTTGGTCTCAAAAAAAAAAAAAAAAAAAAAAATGTAGGCCAGTAGATCAGGTGTAGTAGTTCACACCTATAAACCCAACACTTTGGGAGGCCAAGGCAGGCAGATCACTTGAGGTCAAGAATTTCACACCAGTCTGGCCAACTTGATGAAACTTTGTTGCTGCAAAAGATACAAAAATTAGCCAGGTGTGATGGTGGGTCACTATAGTCCCAGCTACTTGGGAGGCCAAGGCAGGAGAATCACTTGAACTGGTGAGGTGGAGGTTGCAGTGAGCCAAGACCACCTCTCTGCACTCTAACCTAGATGTCAGAGTGAGACCCTGTCTCAAATTTAAAAAAAAAAGGCATTGTTAGACCTGCTTCTCTGCTTCATCATATACCCCTTCCCAACACAAAAGTCACCTACTAAAATCTTGCAGATTATGTTTTGTATATGCTTCACTAAGCATTTTTAAGTCAGATATATATCTGCTATGTTATTAAAGAACATCTAACTCAATTCTAAACCATGGTCTACATTTTATAATTTTCAAACTATAAAAATAGTTCCAATGTTTCTAATATAAAAACATCTCCAAAATTATTCAATTATATGTGTATTCATTCTTCATCAGAGTAATATATTCAATTTTTTAAATTTTCGCTCTTTTTCTCTACCCCATATTGTGCTCTTAAGCTTCAAAAAGGCAGCATGTGTACGAATGTTTCAAAATATTTGCTATCCAAAGAAGTTTTACTTCCAAAAGCATGATTCTATTTTGTTTAAACTTCTTCTCTATAAAGAAAATATAGAAATTACTCCTTTGTTCTCGTTTCTTCTCTTCTATTTATGTTACTTTTCTGCTTCAAAAGTACCTGGTTATTTCTTGAACATTTCTTGAGTCTTTGAATAAGATCTGATTCTTCAGTTGCTCACAGTCTACTAAGAAATTGGGCAGAAAACTTATGCCAAGTTTTATGTAGAAGGGATGTAGTATGACCATAAAAAGCACAGTCAATGGAGTCGGGCAAGCTGGGTTTTAATTTCAGCTCAGTTACTTAATTGCCTTTGTCAATGAACCTAAGTTACTTCCGATCCTAAGCCTCCTGTAGCTCCACGCTAAAAGGGAAAGCATAATACTTAATTTAGAATCACTATAAAGGTGAATGAGATAACATGTTCACAGAATTTAGTTTCTAGCACCAAGTAAACACTTAGGAACATTATTATGATCTGTTTATCCAAAAGCAAAGCTATTTATTAACTTTAAAAAATTAGGACATTTTGGACAATATGAAAAAAAATCCCAAAGAATTCTCATTAAACACTGTGAAGGCACCTAGCTACAAAGAGTGTTCATAGCCTATTTCTTCTGTAAAGACAGTTGAAAAATACCAAAAATCACAAACAGAATGTGTTTTTATAGCTATTATGAATGTTTACAAACAATATTTATGTATATTTTAACAGAAAAAGGAAAATTAAGTAACTTAGGCACACACACACACAAACACACAAACACATTAAGAATAAAAAGAAAGTATGTGACAGAAAAAATCTAATCCTAAGTATTCAAAAACAAAACAATACCAAGCAGTGAGATATCAAGTATGTAATATACTCGAACCTAAGTGTGTGATGATAAAAGTATGATTTCAAGTGCCCAAATGCCTGGGTGTGAATTCTGGCTCTAAAACTGATTAGCTGTATTACCTTGGCCTCACCATCTAACCCCATATGCTTCAGTTTTTAATCTTTAAGTGGTATTATTAATAATAATGCCTATCTCATATGGCTGTGAAGATTAAATGAGTTGATATATATTATACTAATTTTCTAATGCCATGTAACAAATTCCCACAAATGTAACAACCTAAAACCACATTTATTTATGAGCTTATAGTACTGTAGGTTAGAAGTCCTGCACAGGCACTTTGGGAGGCTGAGGTGGGAGGTTTGCTTGAGCTCAGGAGTTCAAAGTAAGCCTGGGCAACACAGCAACATAGTGAGGCCTCATCTCTGATAAAAATCAAAAAAATTAGTCAGACATGGTGGTACATGCCTGTAGTCCTAGCTATTTGGAGGCTCAGGTGCGAGTATCACTTGAACCCATGAGTTTAAGGCTGCACTGAGTCATGGTCGTGCCTGGGTGAGAGAGTGAGACCCAGTCTCAAAAAAAAAAAAAGAAAAGAAAAAAAAGTACTGCATGGTATAGCTAGTTTCTTTGTTCAGGTCCTCATAAGGTTAGAATAAAGGTGTCACTTGGCTGAACTCTTATCTGGTCACTCTGGGGGAAAATCTACCTCCAAGCTCATTCTTGTTTTTGGCAGAATTCTGCTCCTTGGGATAATAGAGCTTCGGTTTCTATTTCCTGCTGGTGTTAGCTGGCTGAAGGCTGCTCTCAGTTCCTAGAGTCTGCACATATGCACTGTCATGTGACCCTTTCCTACTTCAATGTCAGCCACAGAGAATCTCTCTCTCATTGAATCCGTCTCATCCTTAGTATCTGACCTCTAGACCTTGATTTAAAGGGCTCGTGATTAAATCAAGTCCACCTGCATAATCTCCCTATCTGGTTTGAGACTTTAATTCATATGCAAAATCATTTTTAACATAAACATAGCAACATAAACATAACATAATCACAGGAGTGGTATCTCACATTATTCACATGTCTAGGGTTATACAGGTACGGGGTGTACATTAAGTGGTAGGGAATCTTAAGGGCCATTTTAGAATCCTACCTAGTACATATATGAAGTGTTAGAACAGTACTTGGCACATAGTAAGCACTATATGTGTGTTAACTATAATTATTATCTTGAGTAGCTGACAAGTTCATAAATGATTCTAAAAATCAGCAATGCCACAGTATTGGCAAGGGTGAAATAATAATATCCCAATGCACCCTTAAAGAAATATAAATTGGCAGAACCTTACTGGCAGTCAAGTTGGCAATGTGTATGGAAGACTCAATACTTCCACTTCTAGGAATTTATCCTTAAAGATATAATTAGAGATATGCACATATATCTATAAAATTATGGCTAGGTGCGGTGGCTCACACCTGTAGTCCCAGCACTTTGAGAGGCTGAGCAGGAGGATTGCTTGAGCCCAGGAATTCAAAATCAAACTGGACAACCTAGTGCGATTCTGGGTCTATAAAAATATGAAAAAAAAATATTAAATAAAAAAGAAAATGCTAATTATACTATGATTTATAATAACAAATACTTAAAAATAAACCAAACATGTCCCTTTAGAGGTTAGGTTAAATATCATGGGCTAGTTATTCATTGAAATACAATGTATTAGACACAAAACCAAAAATTAAATAAAACAAAAACACATGGTTTTGGAAAATATTCACTGAGGTTATATGCTCATATTAGTGGAGAAACTACAGGTATAAAATTGCACATACTGAGTTAATCAGTGCACACTCCTTCCTATAGTGTGAGGTAGACTCTTGGCAAGATATGGTCACTTGACGAGGGTGGGAATATACCCTGACAAACCCCCTGAGATCGCTGTGGTTCAAACCAGACTGTTGGTGACTACTTTAGGGAGGCCCAGCATCTTTCCTGTAGTGTGAGGTGGGCTTCGACAAGACAAAGTCACTTAACAAGGTGACCCACCCACCAAAACAGCCAGGGCATCCTCAACAGAAAGACCTGGCACCATCTTTCCTAGTTCTCTGTGCTGCCTCTGTTCATGCCTACCTCAAAGTGGAAACAGTGTGGTATGAGCCCTCACTCCTGATTTATAGTTCTCCTTTATGCTAAACTGGTTACATTACACTCTCAGACAAGATTTTAGAATATGATTTTTGTTTGTAGCTATAATACAAGGCATACTGGAATACGAAATATGTACCAGTGGGATGGGGAGTATGGAAATTAGAACACCTACAATGCACATTCTGGCATTATAAAACAGCTGCGTGGAGGCCATTATCCTAAGCAAACTAACACAAGAACGGAAAACCAAATATCACATGTTCTCACTTGTAAGTGGGAGCTAAACACTGAATACATATGGATACAAAGATGGGAACAATATACTCTAGGGAGGTCTTGAGGTGGGCGAGTACAGGAAGGTGGACTGGAAGGCTACCTAGTGGGTACTATGCTCACTACCTTGCTGACAAGATCATGTGTACACCAAGCCCTTGCGACACACAATTTACACATTTAACAAAGTTGCACATGTACTTCCTGAAACTAAAGTAAAAATAGAAGAAAAAAATAAAACAGCTACTATTAGCCCCATTTGACGGGTAAGAAAACTCAGACTGAGAGAAATTGATTAAGTTGCTCAAGAGATCCTATTCTGGAAATGGTGAAACCAGGTTTTGAAGCAACTGGTGTTTCACCATGCCAGGGATTACTGGTGGTTTCTGAGACTCTGTATATATTTTTTAAAATCTCCCCAGGAAATTTAATGATTAGCCTAGTGTAAATCCTACTGTAGTTAGTACACATTACTGCTTCCCTATATAAATGTAATAGTGCAGATTGCTTTTTTTTTTTTTTTTTTTGGATGGAGTATTGCTCTGTTGCCCAGGCTAGAATGCAGTGGAGTGATCTTGACTCATTGCAACCTCCACCTTGACTCACTGCAACCTCCAACTCATGGGTCCAAGTGATTCTCATGCCTCAGCTTCCTGAGTAGCTGGGACTACAGGCACACACCACTATATCAGGCCAATTTTTCTTTTCTTTT
>CAUYQU010056579.1:0-41821 GCA_963574635.1 Cheracebus regulus
TCACATTTTATATATGTATTGTATTTTTATTGTGTGCTATGTGGAGGTGATTTTCTTCTATTCACGTTATCTGGTTAATTTTCACTCTGCGTATCTACAAATGCATTCTTATAATAGAAATAAGAAATCTACATATAAGAAGAATATGTTGAAGTAAGTTATACCTTATCTTTTAAAAAATTTCCATTTTATAGTTTTTCTAAAAATCCCTCACCATTATATAAATTTTAAATTTCCGTAAGGTCAGTAATTATAATGTATATGCAAACTGACTTTCATTTATATTTTACTGTTTGAAAATAAATAAACATATTATTGATATGTGTTTAATAACCACTTGAAAATACATAATTCTAAATAAAGTATCAAGTATTTTGTAATACATGTCTAATCTACATAAAATTTTATGCTACAGCTAGAGGAAAATAATTGTACCAAATAAAAGGGAAACATTTACAATATTTAGATGCCAAGTACAGTAGCTCAAGCCCATAATCCCAGTGCTTTGGGGGGCCATGACAGGAGTATTAATTGTGGCCAGGAGTTTGAGGCTGCAGTGAGCTATGATCATACCACTGCACTTCAACCTGGCAACAAAGTGAGATTCTGTCTCGAAACATATATATAGATAGATATTTTTTTCAGAATATATATATTTTTCAGAGCTCTCTCTCTCTTCTATATATATATATAATATATATATATCCATTATATATACTAGATGTATATATCCATTATATATTCTTATATATGCTACATATATAATAGATAATATATGTTATATGTATATATATACACACATATAGATATATACATACACACATACATAATAGATAATATATGTTATATGTATGTGTGTGTGTGTATATATATATATATATATATATATGTATATATAAAGTGAGAAAGAGCTCTGAACTGAATTTTAAATTAAAAGTTTGCCCCAGATCATAAGCAGGGAAATGTCTGCTTCTTAAATGCATGAATAATGAAGTAAAATGCAATGAAAGAAGTAAGCTAACCCAACAAGTTCATCTGTGATGAAACATTTCTGTGACAAAACTGTAAGTTATAATTTTATATCTGTCTTGTGAAATATATTTCCCATTTATTATAAAATACAGTACCAAAATAATGTCAATAATGTTTTTAAGAAACTAATATGCACAATTTTATCATTGAACTTTGGTATTGAATATAGATACCCTTTATTATATTTTCTTCAATTAACACAGAAGAACAGAATAATTCAATAATACATCATGTTCCTAAATAAAACCTGATATGGAAATTTGAGGACAGTAAGGACCTCATTAACAATAAAAAAATATCCATTTATAAGTAAATAATAAGGGACTTATGTGCCAGGTTCAAAAATACTATGTTTGTTAAAGATCAGAAGTAGTCTTGGTCTTCTGGGAATTTTTAACTCATTAGGGAGACAGAGTAGACAAATGACCATGTAATTACAGGTAAGATTTTAACTGTGACAAATGCTAATAGAGAGATGATGAATGTTGGGAAATAGTGGATAGGGCTGTGTGAGATTAAAAACAGATTTTTCAGTGGCATTGACTTGAGATCTACAGGATAGGTGTGAATATTCAGAGCAACAGTGAAGATGGGCCTCTCAGAGAAAACAATCCCTTATTTAGTGCCAGTGCATTAGAAAGCAAGGATGGTTCAAGGCAGGGAACGGAGTTCGAGTTTGGGACAAAATGATGATGTGAATGTGAAATGGGGCTGTAGAAGCAGAAGGGCCCTGAAATACCTTGGTGCTACTGCGACAACCACCCAGCCTTCAACTCAACAACTAAAAGGCAGAGTTTGGAAGTCAGTTAGGTATACTTTGGCTTTGCTTTTCTTGTTGTTGTTGTTGTTTTGGAAAGGGGCTTTGTAGTAAAAATTAAACGTTTTTACTAATTTGTGAGTTCAAAATTCATCAGAGTATTTCTCTATTCATGTGTATTCTATCAGCAATCAATGTATGACAGCGAATGGTTGCAATTTATTAAGGAAATTTTCTTAAAATTTTAAGAGAGCTCAACATCGAGCACACATGGACATAAATATGAGAATAACAGACACCATGGACTATTAGAGGAGGTGAAGGGAGAGGGTCATGCGTTGAAAACATACCGATGGGGTACTATGCTCACTAGCTGGGTGTTACATGGGGATATTGCCTGATGCTGCACCCCTAGCCTTAGCATCATGCAATATCCCCATGTAACAAACCTTCACATGTACTCCCTGTATCTTAATTCTGTGAAGATGATATCATATATTTGGTGATGCTTTAGTTTGGGTAACATTAAAAGCTCTAGAAAAATAATCTCCACTCTGGTTCCTCTCCAGAAATTCCCTGATACATCTACCCTCTTCTAAGATGGGCTTTTTATGGTTTCCCAGGTTTCTAGAACTTCAGATGTAATCATCTATAGGTTTTCCTCATTGTCTCTTTATACAAATACATGAATTCAGCACATGTGCTTGCACATGCACACCACACAGACATACACACACACTGTTTTTCTTTGTCACCAATAGAGCTGGAAGAAACACTTTTAAAAGAAGTCCACATGGTTTAACAAACTACAGACTGATTTTGTTCATCTCAAGGTAGTGAAAGCTGGTTTTAAGCAATTCTTAGAAGTGAAGGAATCTTTATCGCTGTCTAGGAAAATATATTTTTCTTTCTTTAATTGGTAGAGTCCCTCTAATGAATCGATCAGTGCAGGATGGGCAGATGGTGGATGGGGAGGTTGAACACAGTGAAGTTTCCATATTGAACCTGGTTGAATATTCAAGTTTAACTTCCTTTCCATGATGTAGTTGTTCTTGGTAATTTATATCTGAACAAAATTGATGCTGGTATTTGATGGAGTGAAGTTTTTTGGCAGAAAAGCAAGTGATTTGTCTGAAAAATAAACTGCCATGCAGAAAACAATTTTTTTTGCTAAGTTAATGAGGAAAAAATCTGCTTGAAATTTTGGCTTTAATTTAGAGTTGTATCAGTCTGTATTTGATCAAGAAAGAGGAACCACTTTCAGTATTTATAAACAAGAGATTTACTGTTGGAATTAGACTTTGCTCGGTAGTAGAAGGAGGTGGCGTGTTGAAGTCAGTATAGAGAATTTGAAGGACCAGAGAAGTCTTAAGCAATCTCTGTGAAGCACTGTGATATGAAGAACAGACAAGATGAGCTTGCAGAGAAATGTGTGAAGCCAGGCAGGTACAGCAGTTTCAATATGATTATGAAAGGGAACTGATGCCTATGTGTGTGTCAGCCTCTGCATCTGGCAGTGGCCTTGCTGTTGCCGTTGATTAGTGCAACAGGGGTCAAAGAAAGAGCTGGGCATGGAGGAGTGTAGAGCAATGAAAAGCTGGGCTTGGTCAGCACTCTGTGTCTCATCAAAGAAACCCTCAGCATATAATGATTTGCTGATTTGCTTCTACCTTCCAAACACTGAACACACATTCATTTCTGGAATCTGCCCATATTGGGTTCTCCATTAACATTAACATAGAACATGGGATGATTAAGAGACTCCACAGGGAATCATCTGTATTCCAGAAATACTTCTCCCTCCTGCATGTTTTAGTACCAACCTTATTTAATTTCACGAAGCCAGTCCCTTTGTCCAGTGCAATCACCCCTTTCTATGCCTACCATCTTGGGAGTCCAAGGAGACCAACGGCAAACTAAGCTTCTAATTTTATGGAATCATTACTCAGTCCACTAAAGGGAGGATTCTGCCCTTGGAAACTAAGACCTCTAAACTGACAAAGACCCTAATATTCATGAAAAGGATTTTTTTTAAATAAATAAGCAGGCGTAATATAAAGAGGACCTACTCCCATTTTCCTCCTTTGATTGCCAGACCCTTAAATCCTGGCTATGGAAGAAATATAAAGGATATTTCTCTATGTCCAGAAAATGTTATCCTGCTGTCACTATTATCAAGTGATCAAAAGGTCAGCCCTTTATTCCATCAAGCCAGCTGCTTCAAGGTAACATGAAACACTGAGTCCAGTGAATTTCATATCCCCAAATCCAGTCATACTTTTTATTTGCAGTAAAATGAATTATCTGATCAGAAGTAATGCTATGGTAAATAACATGACAGTGATTCTCTACCATTACCATGATAATGATTTGCTGATTTGTTTCTACCATCCAAACACTGAACAAACATTTCATTTCAAGAAGATTTTGGTAGATATTTTGATAGATACTATTTGGTAGAATAGTGTTTTGTAAGTCTTTGGATGGTGATTTCAGCAGGTGCCTTATAAACAGAAAGACAAATCTGTATCCAGAGTGTCCATTCCCATGTGAACGAAGTCTTGCCCCTCTTTTGATGAAAATGGTCCACTGCAATCAACGGTGCTATCAACTTAGCTGCATATTTCCTCAGAGAATGATGCTGTGTAGCATAGGTTACTCCCTAGAATTTTTTGTCATCAGTTTTCCAATTGTGTTTCTTCTAAGTACATATTCATATAAATGAATAGCCACTGCCCATGTATTGATGTAGATCTATTTTTAGGTGATGTCTCTTTCTCTTTCCAGGCAAACAATAGGTTCACTGCTCCAAGTAATGCCAACTGGGAGGATTTCCTTTCATCACTGTTATTTAGAGCCCCCCATGAGTAGGACTGTCATCCTGAAACAGTCCTCTTCTGAGTAGTGCCCATATGTCCTGCAGAACTGCCTGTGCACCAGGTCCAATTCTTCTTTCTCAAACAACTCTTCACTGGGACTATACAACAAACATGTTGCTAGTACAACTAGCATGTGTGTGCCTTCTCAGCCTACTCACATCATATTCTGCCTACATGGAGGACAGTAATCATGGAGTACTACAGTTCACACCTAAATTGACTTTGCAAGTGTGTCATTAAAAAAAAAAGTGAGTCTTCAGACATATTTCCTGGAGCCTTCTTGACCAGCATTTCCTTCTGCACTCCTGAGTGTAGGTTTCTCTACTATTTGATTACATTTGCTTCATTGAAGGACAATCACAAATTTTAAGTAAAAATTTAGTTCAGCCAGTGATAGACTTGCTCATGACAAAAGTGTTGTGATCTTCATTACATTGCATCTAATAACTTCTTTTCGTGGTCACTGTCTAAACCAAGTGGAAGAATAGCTTCAATTTTCCTTCTAAGAGGAAGGTCAAGTTATTAACCTGATCATTGTTTCCAGAGGGTGAAATTCAGCCAATATATGTCTTATACTTGTCTATTCACTTAGATCTGTAGAGAAAGAGAATATCAAAAATAAAATTCTCATGTTGCAGGTGATACTCTTCAGAAAAGTTTATCATAATCTTTCAGTTAAGAATTTTTATTTTCTCATTTTATTTTCTAATGTAGCATAATTTTAAGTTTTCATAATTAACCTATTACCAGTGATTGGCAAAAGTTCAGTGTGTATATTATATTTGGGATTGAACAGATATCTTTTCATACAGATATAGTTATAAGGCAGACATAAGCACATGAGCCTTTGCTTATTTTAATTTCACCAATATTTAAAATATTTACTTATTCTTGATTATGTCTTTTACAAATGCCAGGCAAACTTTCTAAAATTATTAATTTAAGATGCATTAAACCTGGTTAATTTTCTATCTATAAATCTAGTAAAACTAATGTCACCAGCATGTTATAATCATATAAAAGTTTATCTGTGGTTATATAAATAGATGCAAATATAATTGGTATGTGTATGTATTCACATGTGTGCATATGTGCACATACACATTTTTAATATCAACATTTAAATCAAGCATCTTCTATTTATAAAACAAAGTAATTTGTTATATATGATATTTTAAAAATATATTTTTGAAACATATATAAATACTTAAAGTGTCATTTTCATGAATATTCTTGAAGCATAAGTGTAGTTTAGTTTTTGGCAGATAACTTTTAGAGCAATTTTAAAATTAGAGGCCGCCAAATGTCATTTATTCCTTTTTGCAAGGAAAATAAAAGTGATGGATAATAGAACACTTGCTTCAATTTTTAAAATATTTAAATTATTTCTTCATCAAATAGAAAAACTGGTCCATTGAATTTTATTATATGTATTTCCTTTTAAGATGGAGATAACAATGAATTCGAAATAGTAAAACGATAGGTGATTAAGAAAAGGCAAAATAAATTAAGACATTAAATAATATGTTAGCTGAATATCTATTAATTACTCAGTATCAAAAGTAGAATTGGAATAAAACTTCACACTATGTCTGTATAAGTGTTTACAAAATGCTTCACTAAAAGAATAGCCCTGATTTCTGAAGCATTTACTGTGGAAAGTAACTTTGGTAACAAGTAAAAGAAATTAAGTCTAATTTTCTCCTTGAGTTTTTATCCATTTAAATCTACCAACATAATTGCTCCTAATCCTACTATATATTTGAATATAATTTATTTCTAAAATATCTGAAAAATATTTTAAATAAAGAATTGGCTTTTTATATGGTTATTTGGCTAGGAAAAATCACAAGTATTTATTTAAAGAACAATGCAGAAAGCTTATAGCAATTGCGTGCAGTGAGCTTTTGGACCTGGAGGGTGGGGGTCTATTAGTTTATGTCCAGGATTCTGCCAACTCACTCTGAACCTAAGGCTGACATAGAAGATGAAGGATACCTAGAGAAATCTACCTTTCAGATAAACAACAAATCACGTTGCATTAGTTCATTCTCACACTGCTATAAAGAACTGCCTGAGACTGGGTAATTTATAAAGGAAACAGGTTAAAGTGATTCATAGTTCCGCAGGGCTGGGGAGGCAACCAGAAACTTAAAAGCATAGTGGAAGGGGCCGGGCGCCGCGGCTCACGCCTGTAATCCCAGCACTTTGGGAGGCTGAGGTGGGCGGATCATGAGGTCAAGAGATCGATACCATCCTGACCAACATGGTGAAACCCCGTCTCTATTAAAAGTACAAAAAATTAGCCGGGCGTGGTGGTGCGCGCCTGTAGTCCCAGCTACTCGAGAGGAGGTGGAGGCAGGAGAATCGCTTGAAACCGGAAAACGGAAGTTGCAGTGAGCCGGGATCGCGCCACTGCCCTCCAGCCTGGCGACAGAGCGAGACTCTGTCTAAAAAAAAAAAAAAAAATGCATAGTGGAAGGGAAAGCAAACACGTCTTTCTTCACAGGGCGTGATTCAGGAGACTGGCAGGGAAGTGCTGGGAAGGGAAGGTGCGGTCCCCGGAGAGGGCTCCATCCGAGCCTGTGCCCAACGGCCTAGATGAGGACAGGCACTCGGGCCTTCACGCCCCAATGTTGCATTTCCCAAGCCTACCCTGGCCCACCAAGCTCCCTCTTGTTCCTATAAAACCCCCAAGTCCCTAGCAGGCAGGCACACAAGCGGCTGGACGTGGAGAGGAGCGGATCCGTGGAAGGAGACACAAGCGGCTGGACATCAGGAGCACACCCACACCAGCAGGCTCCAGCACACCTGCAGGCCATTCACCGGTGGAGTGACGCAGAGTGTGGCCCGGACCGTCAGAGAAGAGTCTGCACTTGGCAGCCTGACTCCAGGGGAAAACCATCTCCCTTCTGGCTTCCCCAGAAGCTCAGAGCTCCTTCCACTTACTAAAACCTTGCACTCATCCTCCAAGCCCACGTGTGATCTGATTCTTCCGGGACATCAAGGCAAGAACCCGGAATACACAAAGCTCTCTGTCCTTGCAGCAAGGTAGAGGGTCTAATTAAGCTGGTTAACACAAGCCGCCTATGGATGGCTAAACTAAAAGAGCAGGCTGCAGCACACACCCACTGGGGCCTCAGCTGTGAACATTCACCCCGTAGCACGGAGGTGGGGTAAGAGCCCCACAGCCTGCCCATCTGTATGTTCCCCTAGAGGTTTGAGCAGCCGGGCACTGAAGAAGCGAGCCACACCCCCATCGCACACGCTGCGAGGGAGACGAGGGAACTTTTCCTGTTTTAGCGACAGGAAAGACAAACACCAAGCAAAGGGGGAGAAGCCTCTTACAAAACAATCAGGTCTCATAAAGACTCACTCACTATCATGAGAACAGCATGATGGTAACCACCCCCAGGATTCAGTTACTTCCCACCAGGTCCATCCTATAACACATGGGGATTATTGGAACTATAATTCAAGATGAGATTTGGGTAGGGATACAGCCAAACCATATCGCCTATTTGACTATAAATATGCCGTATGCAAGATTCGGGACATCTCACTAAAACTTGATTAAACATTCTGTATTTTTTGTAAGATCTGATCTATGTAAGCCTTATTCTTTTTTTGTTAGTCGATCAGACATATGAGAATAAAGACATTATAGCCTTGTCTTCTATATAGTCTATAAAGAAATTATAGCCTTGTCTTGTCCAGTTATTCTTAAATTATGCACGCCCAGATTCTCTGAGTAGAGTATTAACATTTACTTGGTTCCTCTTACAGAAATCTTTTAAAAGAATCATAGCAGTATCACCATAACAAGAGTTTTCATCATATGTAACATTCAAAATTATGCAGTTATGGAATAGTCATTCTTATTAGAAAGAGATACCCTGGCCAGGCACAATGGCTCATGCCTGTAATCGCAGCACTTTGGGAGGTCGAGGCAGACGGATCATGAGATCAGGAGATCGAGACCATCCTGGCTAACACAGTGAAACCCCATCTCTACTAAAAATAAAAAATTGGCCAGGCATGGTGGCACACACCTGTAGTCCCAGCTACTTGGGAGGCTGAAACAGGAGGATCACTTGAACCTGGGAGGTGGAGGTTGCAGTGAGCCAAGATTGAACCACTGCACTCCACTGCAGCCTGGGTGACAGAGGGAGATTCTGTCTCAAAAACAAAAAACAACAACAAAAAAGGAGATACTCTTATCTGTACATGTGACTTTTTTTTCTACAAGATATCAATATTTCTAATGTCTTTCCATTTTAACTCAGTATTCAAAGAGGCAAAACAGATACAGAGAAAAGACAGAGGCAAAATATTCTTATGGAGAGTAACTATCTTTCTGAATTGGAATCACCTGATAACCCACTCAGCTAGCTCATTGACTACATGATTAACAGCTGATAGGTTAGTGAGTAAATACAATAAAGTTGATTGGAAGTGACAAGGTAGGAGTTACTCTATAAAACATAATGACAGGGTTTTTGTCTATAAAACATGAAACTATTTAGACTCTTAGCTCTGTGGAAATCTAATAAGCCGTGTTTATTTTATTTAACCCATCCCAAGTAATTTTTAGACTGCTTTAGCCATTATGAGGTTTTTCCAAGAATCACTGTGAAAAGTGATCACATTTTATTTCTACTGACTTCGATGGTTTTCTTCTGCATTTATTACTTAAAACGCTGCCTAAAGATAGGAAAAGATACCTTCTACAGTATAATTATCTAGGATGTCTTACATAAATGGTCTTAAAATAGATCTCTGGTGTGACAATCTTCTAATGTTCTCTTTTCAGGTTCTCATAGAACATGCTATACAGAAATTTTCTTTTTATAGTTAATTGCGCTTTCATGACAAAAGCCAAAGAGATCGCTAAAAACAAGCAGAATTCCTTATGAATTCTATGAATTATGCAGAATAAGTTTCTCTCTGTTAAAGTAAAATTTGTTTTAGCAAATATGCTTCTGCTAAAATATCTTTTACTTATGTCTTATTTTCTAAATATGATCTGAATTTTTTTGTATATTTGAGAAATCATCAGCTCTAATTTTTTTAGTCATGCTTATTCAATGTTCACTCGGTCTTTAACCATTACCATATAGTATCTGGCACGTAATCTAGTCATTTCTGATATTAATTTCCGCAGGTTAGAGAAGGAATGCACATAGTGTGAAGGGCAGCTTTCATTTTATAAAGGTATATTTAAGGAGCAAACAGAAAACTGTATTTAGAGTCCGATAATACTGGGTTTCAACCCTTGCTTTCGCATTTATAATCCTAAGGGATTTACCTAACCTTTCTGAGATTCAGTTTTCTCATTCATAAAATGAAACAGAATAGATAATTCAAATATTTAATATAAAGATTTTCCTTGTTATCTTGACCTAACTTCATAATTTAATAACTTAGGTGGAAAGGAATAGAGGGCTTCTTTTGTCCAAACTTGTATTCATCTACAAATATAGGCCCTCCCATAAGTAACAATAAGTTCTGTTGATTTACGAGTATTCTGATTTTTGTTGTTGTTGTTCTTGCTAATAAAATTGAGGAACAGTCTTCAGTTAGTCCTTAGATTTTTATCAAGGTCTGACAGAGTACAAAAAACAAAACACGTGACAACTGTTTGATCTAATATAGGAGGAATTTTATAAGAAACATCTAATTCTTTTCCTTTTTATTTACGTGATGTGAAGTATTTCAACTTTCACTTCACAGCCACACATTATGTAACCATCCACTTATTTAAAGTGGGACTTTAGTTTCTGAGCTGTATATATATATATATATATATATATATATATATATATATATATCTGTATATATACTCACTTGATGAAGGTCCTCACCTACAGGAGAGTCTTACGTGAGGTAACTTCTGAAGTAAAGTAGGAGCTAAGTCTGGAGATATCTTTGACTCTTCCTAATTGTCCTTTGAAAATCTCACTAATGATCAGTTTTATTTCACAAAAGAGGGGATTTCTTCATCATCCACTGTGACTACCAAGAGAGCCTCATCAGATGTAACTGACGTATATGCCTATATTTTAACTCACTATCTTTGTGGAATTAAAAATAAATTTCCCAGGGCCCAAGCTTTTGATTTTTCATACAATTTTTTAGTGTCCCCAATGTATCTGTTTCTCTTTATGCCTTGAGCAGATCTTGGAACAAGTATTTTGAAAGAGACCTAGAATACTTTTTATTTAGCATAACTGTATATTTAGAACTTAAAAAATATTAACTTTTTAAAACATGCATGTACAATATTTTTAAGATAATAGCTCCTACTGGTTAATGTTGGTAGACATGCAAGCCTGTCATGGACATACTGTTTTGCATGAAATATTTTCTTTCTTTTCTCCCAACATTTTATAATGAATTTTTTTGCTAAGATACAAGAAAGATGAAGAAATTATACAGTAGGCATTCAGAAAGTCTCTACCCAGATTCAATTTCAATGTTTTCTAACATTTTATCTTGTCCCCTGCTATATCCCCCATTCCCTTCTGATTCTCTGCTTTTTATAGCACCCCTGGAGCTTGTCTTAGCTGGGACAGTTGGCACTTGCTAGGACAGAAGGGGTGGGATGTGAACAGGCAGCTGAAAACCCAAGCTTCCCTATGCCTTCAGGGGAAATCACCTTGGTTTCTTAAAGCTTCCCCAACAGGACTGTGTCTTAGTTGCCTGCAGCAGTAAGCTGATAGGTAATATAAATTGTATTGGTCTTTCTCTATTTCCTCTCTTATTCTTCCTTTCTCTCATTTGTGCTTTCTGAGATCTTCTTCCATAGAAACTACATGCACCCAAGTCCTATTTCAGGGTCTGCTTTAAGAGAGACTTCAAATATTTTTTCGTATGCCATTTAACTTATCCCTTATTTCTTTTATTTGTTAAAAACAAGAAGTTAAGTGTGCTGAGGCTGACATAAATTTGGCAAAATAAAAATGTGAATTTCATACTACATCACATCCGGAGACTAATATCACTTGTTAGGAAAATTTGACCCTTAATTATTAGATAAAATTCTGCAGAAAACTAAATAACTACATATGTATATAAACAAGGCGAATGTAAAACAAGCATTTGGTGGCTTTTCATCAAGAAGTGATAATTATTTGTTTATATGCAAGTTTTCTAAGAGAGATTTACAGAGAATCTTGTCAATGAATCCCTCAATATTTACCCAAAGGGAATCTAATTGTATTTTCCTTTGGCTAGTGGGAAAAAAGGTATTATTATTTTTTCATTATTTTTAGAAACTGTGAAAGGTAGAGAAAACTAGAAAGCAAAAATTTGAAAGTAATTAATACCCATCCAGTCTGTTTTAAGGGTAATGTCATTTTAGTAAAGATTTAGGAAGAGAAGTGAAAATAGGACTTTGAAATAATACTTTGTGTGTGTGAATGCATGAAAAAGATAATGCTGTTTGTTTACTTTTGTTTTCTTGGCTCACAGAAAGATTATATTCTCCAGCCTCCCTGTGGAATAATGGGGCTAATGGACTGTTCTAAGCATGAAAATGTACAGGAAAGTAGGTCTGTCCCTTTCTGAGCTGGCCCTCTCCATCCACATCCTCTACGCTCTCTTTTTGCCTGCTTGATGCGTGTAGAGAATGCAAAGGAGGATTCTAAGGTGCAGAAGGCTGTGGAGTTACTAGATTAAAGGGATTTGAATCTGTCCCAAAGCTCCACCCCACTCAGCCATCGACTCTCATGGGAATTAAAAGTAAATGATGAGTAAAATTGTGTTTGTTTAGCCACTGAGATTTTAAGGATATTATTATAGCAATTAGCACTCCCCGACCAACTTTATTAGGAAGCTCAAGAAGTAAAGCGTGTGATAAGAGGTGGTTTTGGAGAAGATCACTTCCTAGCTAGAAAAGGTATTTAAACAAAAAACGAAAACCTAACACTTCTAAGGAAAACACTCTTGGCTATATTAATTGTAGCACAGAAGGTGACAAACAGAGTCACTTATAAAAAAGTGGAGTTGCATTCCAAAGTGAAGGATGAACAACGGGATTGACATTTATACCCACATACTATTTCACACTTGAAAACTTCTGAGAATGGCTTTTCAGTAGTCAATGCCTCTATGCCATTCCAAAGCATAGCACTTACCATTTATCCACTGGTTAGTATCATTGATCAGTGTTACTGAACTGTCAATGTATCTCTGTCATTATAATAAATCATTTTCCTGGAAATTGTTGCAATCAGACTTATAAGAAATAAATCAATTTTACCCTTGGAGTATCCAATTAGAAAGTATGTCAGAGACACAAATCACCTATATAGATACAGATTTGGATTCTATATCAATGCATCTATATTTCTGTCTATACATTTCAACAACTCAGTATGTGGAATGTTGGTAGACTGCTTTCAAAATACATATCCTGTCACTTGTGACCAATTTTTATGTTATAGGGTACAAAAAGGATCATTAATCTGAATCAGATTAACTGGGCCATGAAATAAGTCTGACATGAGGGTTAGAAGAGTTTATTCAGAACTCCCTCAGAGACTCCAAATTTAAACCCTGAAGAAAAAATTAAAATGGTTCTAGGGCTTAAAAACCCTGTAATTAATAGTGTATAACCAACCATAGTGGCTTGCAGTTTTACATTTCAAACACTTTTTATTATTTTCAGCACTCTTTTGCTCTTTTCATAATCCTAATGTGATTATAGTTTTTCTTTGTTTATCATCACTATTATGCTTTCCCATGCTTTTTCTAAACATTCCAAATTACATTTACCTATATAAGATGACACTGCCCCTTAATTAATCCTCAAGTTATTTTTAAAATCCACAAGCGTCTAAATTGCATTCACCACAAATTTATTCAATTAATAATTGATTGTTGTGACTTAATAGGATTCTCTATATTGTATTATGTTTGTTCCAGATAGTTACAATTTTATCGTAGATAACTTTGGAAAGTTTTAATTACATGGCAGGTAGCATATATTTTGTAGTAAGATAAATTAAAGTGATTTAGAATACTGCTTGGTGTACAACGTTACACATGATTTAAAATGGTTTGCTAGTTCTTCCCCAGAGATGACTGGTTCTGTTTTGTAGTTTCCTCTGCATAACAGCACAAACAACAGGGAAATTTGTTTGGATGAGATCAAACTGCAAATAGGTGTGGAGTATTGCATGGAGAAGTGTATCTGTCTTGGTTGTGGTTCTTAATCACTGACTTTCTGATGAGCAGCTGAATTTTGAAGCAAGCGACAAAACATTAATGAAAGGGCATACTGGCACATTTACAGTGGGGAAAGCAATCATTTTAATTCTCATTAAACAGAATAATCTAGGCACCCTCAACAAACATAAGCAAAAACAGGGCCTAATTATTGATGTTTTTCCCAATTCATTGAGGAATCATGAAGTTCAGAGACAGTGGGCAATTCCTGAAGTCGAGCTACATCTGACCCAAGTATTCGAGGAGGGCCCCACCAGCTCCTCCTGTCTTGGCTGTGATTTGCAGCTTTCTGTTCCTTCCTCAGTGGAGGTGATGGGGCCAGGCAGAGCATGTGGCTGGCCTGTTGGAGATCAGTCAAATAAGCAACAGTAGCTGGGGGGAGAAAGGAGGAGAGAAGCACAGCCAGTGGGCTTGGCTGACGCGCGTGATTTCCTTCATGCTGTAATCAGAGGGTGGAATCTGTCACACCAAAGTGGTTTAGGCTGTGAGAAACTAATGATTCAGGGTGGCAAGAAATTCCTCAGCTAGGATAATTATATTTTCTCAAAAAAAATCAATAGAAAATAGATACAAACAACTGGTTTCATTATTAAAAGTCTATCTTTGGGCCAGATACAATCATTTTCTTTAAGTAGCAGAGAAGATTGTCATTTCCTGTAAAGCAGCCTTGCAGATGGGTTAAAAAAAAAACCTATCAGCCTGAAAAAATTCATGTGTCCTTCCCACATCTATCAATGTCACAATAGCAACATTTCTCAGGCTTTTCCCACACTCATCAATGCCATAATGACATTGCAGTGAACTGGAGTGGCCTTAAGATATTGAGTACCAATTCAGCATTTTTTTTTTAGTTTATGTTTAATGATTCCTACTAGATTTTTGCATTGTATTTTATTCTAGATATATCGGCATCTTCTGATTTTTTAAAAAATTTTATACACTAGACCCAATTATTTCCCTGTAACAAAATTTGTTTCTCAGAGACCAATTTTTCAGGAAGAAATTAATAAGATTGGCTTTCCATTTATTATTTTTGATTCAATTGAAAATTCAAGCTAAATGAGGTTGTGGGAATGTGTGTTTACCAAGGGTTTCCTTTCACCTCTGCTGCCCTTCTGTGTGATCTTAGATGTGGAATGTAATCCAAAAAACTTTGGAGTTAAAGATATAGATATTTAAAACAGAGACTCTTGTAGTTACATTCAGTTGTAAAGTTCCAGGATAATTTGAACTAACCCATTTAATTAAATACACATAAAGAAAAATAATCACTCTACACTAATCTTCAGTTCTTCTCACTAGATAATTGGCCATATATTATAAATCATCAATAACAAGAGAGTTAACAAGGGGTTCTGTTTGAATAAGTTAGAGTCACATTTTTGAATTAGAATTTAAATTTTATACTATGTTAGTTTTAAGATTCAGCTAATTTGAGGAAGTTTTAGCAGTCTTTTGTCATATAGTGCTGGCATGTTTTAGAAATGGAATCACAAATGATAAAGTTCCTTTACATTGGCTTTTTGCCAAATTATGTAAATTTCTGTATCCATATAAGCTTTTAAGTATCTGTTTGCTTTGAAAGTAATTAGATTAATTAATGTAAAGTCTAAGAGGGTAGATTTTAAGTCAAATCAAAGAGCAAAGAGCTCTAAAGTGCTCCTAAGCATTTAAAAGAATGTACATGGCTCCAAAGGAACTTTTTCAATAATTTTTATCTGGAATGGTAGAGACATTTTCCCAATGATGATAAATGGGTTTTCCAGGATTTTCTAAATCTTAGTAATTTATCGTTTCTGATTTTTATTTTCCTGTTTGTAAGCTGATGCAATATTATATTAAAGTCAGGATCTTTGGATTTTTATTTTATTTATTTTTTATTTATTTCATAAAATGCATGACTCAATGGACCTTTGGCTTTTATTGAGACTACATATCCTGTGGTCATAGATTATTGTTCTTCATCTTTACTTGCAGCCTTTAACAATCCCAGAAAATTTATTCACGTTTTTAAAATTAGAAAAGGAAAAAAATGTTTTTGTAGAAAGGTGTGCAGCATAAAAATGGAGGAGACCACAACATGGGCCAGTCCTTCAGCCTCTCCATGGATTGGGCCACAGTAGCATTACACTGTTTCCCTCACTTGAACTCAGGCCTGGCTGTACAACTTGGATTATTTTTCCCATTCAACAATTGTATATTGAGTGTGATGATGGCAAGTAATCCTTTTTATTCTAGATGCCTGTGGATTAAGAGCCATGTCTCAGGAGACTATCTGAACCTGATGAAGATCACAAGAACTTGGCTTCTAAGCCTGCCTTTGCAAGTGAAGGAGATTTGGGGAGTTACTGTGATAGGGATGAAAGCATGGGAATCAAGTGAATAATTATGGCCATAGGTTGAACTGTAGTATTATCAAAATCTTGCTAAGTTGAAGTATCAGAAGTTCAGTTAACAGATTAGCCAGAAAGTTATTATATGGAGAAGAGCAACTTTAAAACTAGATTAGGCCAAATACATTAGATACTCTTACACTGACCCTGGATTTGAGAATTAATATACTGTGTCTAGTACCTGAGAGTCTGAGAGGTTGGTTAATTGAAATCTGAGGATGTGGTTCCCTAAAGACAACAAATTTGAAATGCCAGAAGATTTCTGGCTTAGAATGTTGGAATGGATAGATTATGTGTAACCAGTACAGCTACTTTATAACCACATTATCCTATACCCTGTGTAGTCTGGAGATCATGGAAGGAGACACACTGTGGAATTTGGCTCTTTGATTTCAATGGAAGAAGAGTAATGAAGATCAAATGGCAATTCCTAACAGTGAAAGACAGAGAGGAAGCACTATTACCGTGAAAAGTAATGTAGACATGGAAATAATGAAAGCATTGTGAAATTCAGTGATCACTTGTATCTAATTAATCCCTATGAATGGATCCAGAGGAATGAAATATATGGGCATTTTACTAAGATAACTCCTGCCTATACAAGCAAAAAACGTTCATGTTTGGTGGGGAGAAATCCAAGCTGAAGAATTGCAGTGGGGAATCTCAGCCTCTTACCTATGTGTCAGATAATGTCTGTTTACAGACTTGGAGCTCCTTGATTGTTGGAGAGTTTGTCTTTTTGCCAAAAAAAAAAAACCAAAGCCACATTTCTACATACTGAATCTTCAGTAAAACATTATTAGTGGATGTGGTGGCTATTGATGAAGGTGTCAGTACTTTGGTAGGAGAAATAAACAATCTAGAGATCATTAAATATTAAATCTGAACTAACATTAATACCTAAAGATAAAAATCTTCGTCAGTCCTCTGTAATTTATAGAGGTTGAGTGAGAGTCTTGGCCTGAGTCCATTCTACCGTTTTCTTAATCTCGTAATATGTAAGGGAGATGTAAATACACTTAATTATGTACAGACACTCACAGGCTTCCTTGATCATGGAGTGAGGACTATTAAAGTAGAAATAATTGCTTGCTAACCCCTCATTAAAACACTAAACTAAAAACAATAGTGCATCTGGGAGGGATTGTAGATGTTAGTGCCACTAACAAAGACTTGCAAGCGCGGAGGGTAGAGATTCCTACAGCATCCTCATTTTTTTAACTCTCTATTTGGTCAGTGTAGAAGATAGTGAGATCTGTAAAATGAAATTGGATATTTGTCCACTTACTCAGATGCTGATAAATTACCATTGCTATTTTGATGTGATATCTTTGCTCTGCTTGCTGGGACTCCATATGCATCTATTCACATAATGAATCTGTTTTCTACCAAAATTCAGGGAGATAATCAGAAGCGATTTGTCTTTATTTCACAGGGCAGCAGCACAACTTCAGTATTTTTTTGCAGATCTGATTAAACTTTTTTGCTCTCAATCATGATGCAGCCTTCAGGAACTTTTAAAATTTTCATACTCTACCAAACATTACAACATTTCAGGGATGATATTATGTTTATTGAACCTGGTGAGAAGGTACTAGCAAACAACTCAAATACTTCAGTTGATGGGAAGTATGCTGGAAGGTAGTTTTTCACTGGCGGCATCACTATGAACTCATGATATATATGGCCACTGTAAGGCCTAATGCAAGGATACAGGAGTAATGAGCATACCTAGTGCCCATATATTGATTTCCCAATGTTCATTTTCACTAAATGAACCAGAGACTGCTACTTGGAGAAATACATGATTCTAGGTCTACTGTTTCCATTTTCAAGTGAAAATGCAAGCTCCATTTATTTGTTTATGGAAATGAATAACATGGCAATGTGTTAAACATATTTAACACAAAAAATAGTGACTATCTGGTAAACTTAAAAGGTTTATACATTTAAGAAGAAAAGGAAGGAGGAAATTTTTACCGAAAATGCTAGGTAATAAATAAAGAAGAAGCAATACAGTTGAAATCTCTTCGTTTCAGAACTAACTTTCAATGTCAGATTCCTTCAGGCAAGGATCTTCAGTTGGGTGACAGCTGGTTAGAGAACAGAGTACAAAGGTCTCAAAGTGTTCCACCAAAATGCAAGTATCAGTTTCAAAGTAAAATATGTTCCTTTACTGTGAAACAATCTGATGGTGACCACCTTCATGCAAATGATTACCTCCTAAAATGTGAACACACGAAATGCCTCCTGACAATATGTGGTGGGATAATACCTATGGTTTATTACTATGAAACATGTAACATGAGCTGGTCTCCAAGAAACACATCTACATGTGATTGCAGTATATTTCAACAATAAAACTGGAATGAAAATCATCAAAGGTTTCCTTACCATGGAAAGAAGAGCTAAAGAGACTGTTGAGATTTTAAAAAAAAAAAGGAACTAAAGCAACCCAGGTAAGTGCGTAAAAATTGATTGAATTCTAGAAAAAAGACAAACCAACAAAATGTCATAAAAGACTCAGGACAGTAGAAAAAAATTAGAATTCTCCAGCATATATTAGATTATGTTATAGAAATAATGTTAATTTTCTTCAACATGGTAACGGTATTGTGCTTATATAAACAATGTCCTATTTGTAGGGTATTTGTGTCAAAAATTTTAGAGATGTGTATTGTGTGCACCATATTTTTAATGGTTCAGAAGAAAAAAAAGAAAAAAATAGAGCTGAGATGAGCGCTACTTTATTTGAATGAAGTACACATCATTCTCAAATCAAGAAAAGGAGATATTATTACTTGTAACATTTTTTTTGTATGTTGATATGCATAAAAATTTACTCAGAATGTAAGTGCATAGCATGTAAAAGGCAATTGAATGTTTAGTTTTGTCACCTTCTAAATGTGTACAACCATGTGTTTCTTAACAACAGGGACACCTTCTGAAAAGTGTGTTACTAGGCAATTTTGCCACCATCATAGAGTGTACTTACACAAACCTAAATAGGATAGCATACTACATCTAGGCTTTGTGGTATGGCCTATTGCTCTCAGGTTACAAATTTGTACAACATGTTACTGTACTGACTCTTGGAGGCAATTATAAAAGAATGGCCTGTATGTATGTATCTCAATATATGTAAACATAGAAAAGTAACAGTAAATATATGGTAGAAAATGTTAAGAATGACACACCTGTGTAGGACATGTACCATGAATGGAACTTGCAAGGCTGGAGGTTGCTCTGGGTGACTCAGTGAGTGAGCAGTGAGTGAATGTGAAGGTCTGGGACAGTGCCGTATACTACTGTAGACTTTGTAAATACTATTCACTTAATTTATAAAAAATAATTCATCTTCGATAATAAATTAACCTTAGCTTCTAGAACTTTTTTACTTTATAAACTTATTAAGTTTTTTAACTTTTTGGCCCTTGTAACAGCACAGCTAAAACAGAAACATATTGTACAACTGTACAAAAATATTTTCTGTCTTTATATCCTTCTTCTATAAACTTTTCTATATTTTAATTTTTTAACTTACTTTATAAATTTATAATTTACCTTAAATTATAAATTATAATTTTTTTCTTTTTTTATTGTACTTTAGGTTCTGGGGTACATGTGCAGATCATGCAGGATTGTTGCATAGGTACATACATGGCAAGGTGGTTTGCTGCTTGCATCACCCCATCACCTAAATCTGGTATTTCTCCCCTCATTATCCCTCCCCTTACTTTATCTTACTTTTGTTAAAAGCTAAGACACAAACACACAAATTATCCTAGGCCTACACAGGGTCAGGATCGTCAGCATTGCTGACTTTCTCCCCCACATCTTGTCTCACTGGAAGGTCTTCAGGGTCAAAAGCACACATGGAGCTGTCCTCTCCTATAACACTGTCTTTTTCTGGAATACCTCTTGAAGAACCTGTTGAAGGCTGTTTTACAGTTAACTTTTTTTTTTATAAATAAAAGGAATACACTCTAAATGGCAAAAAGTATACTAAATATATAAATCATGACATAGAGTTGTTTATTATCATTGTCAAGGATTATATGCTGTACATAATTATGTGTACTAGACTTTTAAGTGCAATCAATTTGTTTATACCAGTGTCACCACAAAACATGAGTAATTAACTGTGCTATGACTTAGGATGGCTACAGTATCACTAGGCAAGAGGAATTCTTCAGCTTCATCTTACTCTATGAGAATACCATTATATACAAGATCTGTTGACTAAAATATTGTTATGGGTTTGGACCTGTATTACTAACTATTCTGCTGTAAATTTCTAATAATATAAAATATTTCTCATCTATTAAAATTTGTACTATTGGTTTCTCTCACTAAACTAATTTACTGTTATTCTCAGTGAACATATGTCAGATTCTATTTTTTTTATTTTAATAGTGTTTCTGCCTTTTAGGTTAATAGATTGAGCCCCTACCAGTTACTCAAAACTAAAATTGGTATCTAAATAAAAATACAATTTTTGGAACATTGACTTCCTGAATATAACTGGAATTTATAATTATACTACATTAGATAAAGGAAGCACATGAGCTTAGAGACATGACAAAATCAATGAACTGATTGAACAGAATGATCAGCTAGATTATTAGTATGTTAAAATAGCATGTTGGTCATAAATGGTATGGATATCATCAAATGATTTATCCTGAAATGTATCAAGTGACTTATACTGAAATGATAATAGTGAAATATATGGCACCCATTAGGATTTGAATATATTATTGTAAAAATAATGTATTCATGTGATTTTATCTTACTATGAATTTTGATTAGCTGTTTATTTTCAACATTGATAAAGGGAATTTGAAGAATGGATTTATTATTATTCAGTTTAAGCATTTATATATTTCTCCCTTCTGAATATTTTTCCTTTTTAATTCATCTTAATTTTCTTCATAACTTAATGACTGTTCCCTGGATATTAGAAGCCTTCAGCAGTAATATTTTACTTTCATGTTTTCAGCAGATGCAAAGATTGTTTATTTCTTCTAAGTACAATTAAGTTGAATTTTATCGTGTCCTTAATGTAGTTATATAATCACTCAACAACTTGGCTTAGAAGTAAATAAATCCTGCTTGTTTAAGATTAAACGATAATTTTTATTAAGATCTTTAATTTTTTGTCAAGAAGTTCTTTAACTTCTTGCTTTCTCCAAAAAATTACTTAGAATAATATAGAATGAAATTACAAGCTACAAAATCTTCAAGTGTTTTTAAAATGCAATGCATTATGTCTTTTAAAGTGTCCTCAAAGTTATGATGAAAATCACCACAGAACTTCTCTACTTTCTCTAGTAAGGACCCTTTCTTTCTCATAAAATATGTTATTTATGGACATTAAAATGAAAATAACACTAATTCTCAATATCTTGTTAATACAGTGAAATAATCAAATCCATAGGCCAGACTTAGTCATTTCAATTGAAATGGTTGATCCTGATTTTGAGCAAAGGCGATTTTGTGATCCATGATCAATCTTTAAAACCTGAAACTGCAAACCATATAACTTACTTGTTGTATTGCATTAACCTTTTATAGACAATGGAGACAATTGATGGTAATGTTATTATTTCAACTGGATTATAACAGTGATTTCCAAAAATGCCAGACAACATTGAGAGGCCTAATAAAACCAATGAAAAACTCAAATATATGTCAAAAGCAGAAACATTAGTATTAAATCAAGTTGCATTTGTTATTTATTCTAAATATTCAGAAACCAGTGTTGTTGGTTAGGTGAAGGAGGAAAGAAATGTTTTCTTTGGAAGATTAAAGAGACCGGATTTAGGAGTTTAATTTTTTTTCCCATAAACTGCATGTTAGAATTAATGGTGTTTTTTTTTTTTTTCTTTCTGTTTCCTTTTTTTCTTCAACTTTTAAGTTCAGGTGTACATGTGCAGGATATGCAGATTTGTTACAGAGGTAAATATGTGCCATGGTGGTTTGTGGCACAGATCATCCCATCACCTAGTTATTAAACTCAGCATTCATTAGCTGTTCTTCCTGGTGCTCTCCCTCTGCACTTCCCTCTCCAATAGGCCCCAGTGTGTGTTGTTCCTCTCCATATGTCTATGTGTTCTCATCATTTAGCTCCCACTTATAACACAACATGTGGTGTTTGGTTTTATATTCCTATATTAATTTGCTAAGGACAATGGCTTCCAACTGCATCCATGTCCCTGCAAAGGAAATGATCTCATTTTTTAATGACTGCCTAGTATTTTATGATTTATAGTATCACATTTTATTTATTCAGTCTATCACTGATGGGCATTTAGGTTGATCCCATGTCTCTGCTGTTGTGAATAGTGTGGCAATGAATATATGCATGTATGTATCTTTATAATGGAATGATTTATATTCCTTTGGTGATATATCCAGTAGTGAGATTGCTGGATCTAATGGTATTTGTGAGGAATCACCACACTGTCTTCCACAATAGTTGAACTAATCCATACTCCCGCCAACAGTGTAAAAGCCCTTCTTTTTCTCTGTAGCCTTACCAGCATCTGTTGTTTTTTGACTTCTTAACAGTATCATTCTGACTGGCATGATATGGTATCTCATTGTGGTTTTGATTTGCATTTGTCTAATGATCAGTGATGCTGAGTTTTTTGGGTTTTTTTTTCCACATGTTTGTTGGCTGTACATATGTCTTTTTTTGAGAAGTGTCTGTTCAAGTCATTCAGCACTTTTTAATGGAGTCGTTTGGTTTTTTTCTTGTACATTTGTTTAAGTTCCTTTTAGACTCTCCATATTAGACCTCTGTCAGATGGATATATTGCAAAAGTTTTCTCTCATTATGTAGATTGTCTGTTCACTTTGATGATAGTTTATTTTTCTGTGCAGAAGCTCTTTAGTTTAATTAGATCCCATTTGTCAATTTTTGCTTTCTTTGCAATAGCTTTTGGTGTTTTTTGTCATGAAATTTTTACCCGTGCCTATGTCCTAAATGGCATTGCCTAGATTTTCTTCTAGGGTTTTTATAGTTTGGGATTTTACATTTAAGTCTTTAATTCATCCTGAGTTAATTTGTGTAGTATAGTACTAGGAAGGGATCCAGTTTAAATTTTCTGCTTATGGCTAGCCAGCTCTCTTGGCAGCATTTATTAAATAGGGTGTCCTTTCCTCATAGCTTTTGTTAGGTTTGTCCATAAATGCAGTAAAGGCCTTGGATAAAATTCAACATCCCTTCATGTTAAAAATTGTCAATGAACTAGGTATTGAGGGAACATATCTTAAAATAAGAGCCATATATGACAAGCCCACAGCTAATATCATTCTGAATGGGCAAAAGCTTGAAGCATTCCCCTTGAAAATCATCCCAAGACAAGGATGCCCTCTCTCACCACTCCTATTCAGTATAGTATTGGAAGTTCTGGCCAGGGCAATCAGACAAGAGAAAGAAAGAAAGAGTATTAAAATAGGAAGAGAGGAAGTCAGATTATCTTTATTTGCAGATGACATGATCCTATATCTAGAAAAACCCATCATCTCAGCCCACAAGCTTCTTAAGCTGACAAGCAACTTAGCAAATGCTGGGATACAAAAACAATGTGCGAAAAATGGCTGGCATTTCCATACACCAACAACAGGCAAGCAAACAGCCAAATCATGAATGACCTCCCATTCACAATTGCTAAAAAAGAATAAAATACCTAGGAATACAGCTAACAAGAGATGTGAAGGACCTCTTCAGGGAAAACTACAAACCAATGCTCGAAGAAATCAGGGAGGAAACTAACAAATGGAGAAAAATTCCATGCTCATAGATAGGAAGAGTCATTATTGTGAAAATGGCCATACTGCACAAAGTAATTTATAGATTCAATACTATTCACATTAAACTACCATTCACATTGTTCACAGAATTAGAAAAATGCTCTTTTAAAATTCATATAAAACCAAAAAGATCCTGAGTAGCCAAGACAATCCTAAGCAAAAAGAACAAAGCTGATGACATCATGCTACCTGACTTCAAACTATGCAACAAGGCTACAGTAACTAAAACAGCATGGTACTGGTATAAGAATAGATACATAGACCAACAGAACAGATTAGAGAACTCAGAAATAAGACCACACACTCAGAACCCTCTGATCTTCTACACACCTGACATAATTAAGTTTTTAATTTAAAATACCTGTTGCCTTGACATTTTCTTACCATTTGATTTCTTTTTTTATTTAAACACTCACAAAACAATTTAGCATCAATTCTTCTGCACACTCTCTTCTGCATACAATATCTTGGTTTAGTGGAAGTCAGCCCAATGTCACAGATTTTTGCATGCTAATGAGAATGCAGATGTGTATGTAAAATTGTATTTTCTCAAATTTTTTCACTTACTGTGCAAACATTTGGCAAATTATGAACATGAGTTTCTATTTAAGTGTGACACAGTTTTTAGTTAGTTTTATTCAATGTGATAATTAAATACAATTGCCTGAGTATAAATGTGACTAATGTACATACTATTTTGATGTGCATGTAAAATAAAATATAAACTGAAAATACATGCATTAATAAATATTTCTATAATGAGGATAAGCCACCTCAGAGGACTGTTAAGGGGATCATATGTAAAAATGAGGGACACCTTGTAAATTTTAAATTGATGTCTAAGTGGTAGTTATGTTTTTCGTTTGTGATCTAATGATAAAAGTACTCATTCACTTTAATGACATCTTTCTAAATTATCCTTTTAACATTTATCAATATCAGTTATAATTGATATTCTAAATGATGGTATGAATACATTTTAATTAGTTGAATATTTTTAATTATTAAAAATATCTATTCTTTACTTTTTACCTATAGCTGGAATTCTCTCTTATATGCAAAAATAATATCTTTACTGAAAAATGAATTTTAGTAACTATCTCTTTAGTAAAACCTGATGACCCCAAATAAGACAAGGTTTCTGTATGTTGTGGCCTAAGAGGAACTACAGGTGTTTCTTAACATTTTTGTACTGTTGCAAGCAAAGCTGTTTTTATCATCAAATGATCATGACTGCTTTGATATCATGTTAGTTTAAGTAATGGACTTCAACAAGTTTTTTTCACCACAACTATAGAATATGTGTTATAGATCTATGGTGGATGATTTATGTTTGATTCACTTTGAATCAAACATAAATTACTATCTTATTACTGTCTTATTATACATAAATTACTGTCTTATTACTAATACACATTTCTAGGTAATATTGACAATTTATGGGGGAATTTAAAATATTAAACTCTATAACCCAAGTTAACATGTGTATTATTTATAAGTCACAGAAAATTAACTTTAATGATATAATTAAGAAATTATTATGCTACCCTTAATATCTTCCTTAAATATTTATTTTACATATATATGTATTTTTTCATTATGAAAATAATTTATATTTAACATGTAAAATTTGAAAATGTTTCTTTAAAAAATAAATATCACTAAAGTTGGCCAATATTAATATCTGTATAGCTGAAATTTTAGTCTTTTTTCTTTGTGGAATTCATACATAATCTCCAAATTGGTATTTTATTATATATCCCTATCTTTGTATCCCTCTGTCTACTTACCTACAGATGGTTTTATGTTCTTTAAACTCTTTACTAAGAAGATTTAGATACATTAACACAAGTTATATCATAGTATATGTATCAAAATTTCAATTGAACTTGTATTAACATTTGAATTTTTAATTAAAATGTGTAAAATAATCATGTCAAATTTGTTTCTAAATTTTGTTTTCATGTTTTATTCTTTGATAATTATGTGCTTCTGGGAGTGGAGTTATTAAGTTAAACTTTATATGAAATATTAAAAGAACTTTTAAGAAATACCCAACTATCTTTTCACAAAATTTGCAATACTTATATAAACAACATCAAGTAATGAGAGTGCATATATTTATTGAACCTGAATGCATTTAATACATTATCTCTTAATTTTAATTATACAGTTTGATTACAAAAACTATTATACAAATTGGCACGTGTTCAGTCAATATTTTTGGTTCTATTTTGAAAAAGTTAGTCTTAAACTGTGTATTTTTTCTTTTAGTATGTTAGTATTAATGCTATTTTTTTAAAAAAATTAATTGTACTAATGCTTAGTGTATGAGTTTTGTTCCTTGTAAAAACTTTTGGATTATTTTCCAAGTAATAAATTACATTTCTTTTTCTTTGTGGTATATTACCTTGCATTTATACTTAAAATATTTTATGATAGGTCAGTGACATATTCTCCTACAGTTTTCTAGTATTCTGTATTTTACTCAGCCTAAGCAGAATGTTATCTTTTATCTACTTATTTATGATAAATACTTTTTCTCATAAGTTGAGTTTCTAACTCCCTAATCTATGTCTTACTCATCTCAAATTACCAGTAATCCCAAGATTTCTTCTCCACTCATTTGTGATATCTTTTGTATTGTCTACAATTCTCCCTGGACAAGGATTTGTCTAAAGCCTACTATCAAACGTTCCTTTCTTCCTTTTTTCCTCCCTTCCTTTAATTCCTTTCTCTTTTTTTTTCCTTTTCTCCCTCTTTCTACTATATGATTTGGCTGTGTCCCCACTCAAAATCTCATCTTGAATTGTAATCTCCATAATCCCCATAACCCCCATGTGTTAAGGGAGAAACCAGGTGGAGGTAATTGAATAATGGTAAAGTTTCCCCCATGCTGTTCTTGTGGTAGTGAGTTCTCACAAGATCTGGTGGTTTTATAAGTGTTAGGTAGTTCCTCCTGCATTCATTGTCTTTCCTGCTGCCTTGTGAGGAAGGTGCCTTGCTTCCCCTTCACCTTCCCCCATGATTGTAAGTTTCCTGAGGCTTCCCTAACTGTGCTGTGAGTCAATTAAACTGCTTTCCTTTATAAATTACCCAGTCTGGGGCAGTTCTTTATGTCAGTGTGAAAGGGGACTAATACATTCCGTTTCTTCCTTTTTTTTCCTTCATTGCTCTAGACAATAAGAAAATTTTCTGTTGATTCTTCTGGATGCAATTTAGAAAAATTGTACTATGCTGTCCCATAATAAAATAAAACAATAATAAAATACTTTTATTTATTGGATGATCATTAATTTAGAAAGAAACTTAACTTTGTTCTAATAATATGTAGACTCCTTATTTAGGCTATATGTCATCTCTACACTGGATTTCATGAATAGTGTTCACGTTTTTCAATAATCTTTTGCAGTTTTTGCTCATATGGACTTTTATATTTTTAAAAATTAACTTTATATGAATTTCTATATCCAAAATATTATTGTAAATGAAATATATTTCTTTATTATTGTTCAAACTAGTTATTGCCATATTTTGCATATGTATTAGTCTTCATTTTTTCTTTATCTGAACATTTTATTGCACTCACTATTTTTATGGTTTATTTTCTGAAATATAATCTACTTGATTATTAACACAAGAAATATTTGCTCCCATCATTTTTACTAGTTTAGGTCCATACTTATTTTTATTATTTATGATTTTCCAAGGAATCCAGAAGCATATTAAATAATGGTGACAGCAGATATTTTTATGGAAACATCTCCAGTATTTTACTGCATGTATGAGAGGAGTGTTTGACTAGGGTGGACCATACACTTGATTTTAGTTATGTGTTATTGAATACCTTTATTCAGTTATTGAAATTATCTTTCAAAAATTGATGTATTAATAGTTTTTCTAGTACTTTCCCTTAGAACTGGATAATGATTTTCTTAAGAGTAGATGAGCTCAGGTTGTGACATTCTATTTTATACTCAACTGAGATTGAGTTTCCAGTAAGAAAGGCCTGAGATGGGTATGAGGTGCAAGAGATATATGGAGATAGTAATTTCAAAGAAAAAAAGGAAAATGTAACTGCAGGCAGGTGTCCCACGGAGCTCTAGAGTACAAATTGCAACACAGAGCTTGTTCTGCTCAGATACTGTTCTGTGATCAGCATCCATAACTCATGGAACAGGAGGAGGCCCTGGGAGTCGAAACTGGGAATGTAAACTTTCAAATATCTCAGGGATAGAAGGCTTCTGTTAGGCAAGGGTAATGCTCCAGAGAAGGATGCAGCTGGAGGTGATTAGCATCCAATCTGTAGAACGGGTTGGGCATGGGTGCATCTGCTCTGGGATGGCTTCTGATTTAGGTACCAATAACAAACTTTATAATCCCCTCTTTCCTATCTCAGAAATGCTTGTTTTTCACATTATGGTCAATTTATGTGGTCACAATTTATTCAGGGTTCTGGTAGCTTACTATTTCTGGGTAAATTTCTACAAAGAGGATTTGTGAAAGAAGCCATAGCTCCCACAGATGTAGTTCATCCTGAAGCCACAACTGAAACTCATTTCCCTTCTTTCTCATTTATTCTAGGGTCTCTTCACACTCATCCACCTAGATCCTGAAACTGGAGGGACCTGCACTCCTTTGTAGGCTGTCATTGTTGTGCTTATCCTGGGAAAGTTGGAACTGGGCACGAGAATACCAAGGGATGGCCCACTTGCTGCCAAACTTTGTCTTCTTGTCTCCATCATATAGCGGTAGCTGTAACTCATTCTGATGATTGGAATTACACCTGCAACAGTCCCCTTTTCAGTTTCTTCATCAACTGATCTGCAGACATGCAGAGCCCAGGATGAACTAATAGCAACCATGGCTTTAGATTTAGTGAAAATTAGGTGGAATACTTACCCAGGCCTTCAAGGAAGAGTCCTCCCACAAAGAAGCAGAACCTCCAGACCCCACAGAGCCTAAAGATTCCTGCAGAACTTTGCCAGCACAAACAGCTTGCTAGAATTCGTGGTAAGTGGAGGCACCTCTCCTACACTTTTTGTCAGTTTGTAGTATCAGAGTTATTCTAAATTTGTAAGACCATTAATTAACCTTTTGTTCCAAATTTGGCTGTATACTTTGTTTTGATATATAGCATTTCCTGTATTTATTCCATAAAAGGCATAAATTTTCTGTAGACACAGTTTTATTTTTTTTGTACCAATATGTATCTTAACAGTTTTCAGAAATTCTAAATGGTTAATTTTTTAAAAAAATATTACATATATCTGATTAATTCTTAGTCTCATTTGCACTGTAGGCAAAGAGTAGTCTGTATAGTTTTCGTCTTAAGGAAATTTTCTTAAGGAAATTTTGAATTTCCTTAAGATGAAAACTATACAGACTAGTTGAATAGAAGATGGCAAATTGGACAAATGCTTCACTGATAGTTTTAAGAAAGATATGTTAACTGTTCTGAGAGTATGTAGTTTATATATTTCAATATAATCAATTCTCAAATTCTCATTTTTTAGTTTATTTTTGAAAGAGCACTATGTAAAAGGCCCTCCTAATAAATATTTCTCTCAATTTCTCCTTATATGTATGATAAACTTCTAAAAATACGTATATAATGTGCCATATACAATCATATGAATATTTATTCTGTGCAGATTATATCTTTTACAAAATGCCCTCTATATCTCATTTAATGCCTTTTCTTTTTAATTCCTATATTCTCATATGAATATAGCCAGTCTTACTTTCTTTTGCCTGGCATATATTTGCACAATTCTTTACTTTTAAAAATACGGATGGAGTCAGAAGTAATTATCCTCAGCAAACTAAGGCGGGAACAGAAAACCAAACACCTCATATTCTCACTTACAAGTGGGAGCTGAGTGATGAGAACACATGGACACATGAGGGGGAAATGACACACATTGGGGCCTGTCATGTTAGTGGTAGCGGGAGGGAAATCATCAGGGTGAGTAGCGAATGGATGCTGAGCTTAATAACTAGGTCATGGGATGATCTTTGTCACAAACCACTGTGACACACGTTTACCTATGTCACAAACCTGCATGTACTGCACATGTAACCAGAACTTAAAAGTTAAAAGAAAAAGAAAAATTATTTTTTTTATTATACTTTAAGTTCTGGGGTACCTGTGCAGATCTTGCAGGATTGTTACATAGGTATACACATGTCATGGTGGTTTACTGCCTCCATCCCCACTTCAACTACATTAGGTATTCTCCTAATGCTATCCCTCTCTGACCTCCACACCTGCTGCTATCGCTCCTCTACCCCCAACCACCCAACAGACCCCAGTGTGTGATGTTCCCCTCCCTGTGTTCATGTGTTCTCATTGTTCAACACTCACTTATAAGTGATAACATGCAGTGTTTGGTTTTCTGTTCCTGTGTCAGTTTGCTGAGAATAATGGTTTCTAGCTTCATCTATGACCCTGCAAACAACATGAATTAATCGATTTTTATGGCTGCATAGTATTCCATGGTGTATATGTGCCACATTTTTTTTATCCAGTCTATCCTTGATGGGCATTTGGGTTGGTTCCAAGTCTTTGCTATTGTGAACAGTGCCACAACGAGCATATGTGTGCATGCATCTTTATAATGGAATGATTTATACTCCTTTGGGTATATGCCCAGTAATGTGATTGCTGGGTCAAATGGTATTTCTATTTCTAGATCCTTGAAGAATCACCACACTGTCTTCCACAATGGTTGCACGAATTTACACTCCCACCAACAGTGTAAAAACATTCCTATTTCTCCACACCCTCTCCAGTATCTGTTGTCTCCAGATTTTTAAATGATCACCATTCTAACTGGTGTGAGATGGATAGTATCTTAATGTGGTTTTGATTTGCATTTCTCTAATGACAAGTGAAGATGAGCATTTTTTCATATGTTTGTTGGACACATAAATGCTTTCTTTTGAAAAATATCTGTTCATATCCTTTGCCTTTTTTGATGGGGTTGTTTGTTTTTTTCTTGTAAATCTGTTTTACTTCTTTGTAGATTATTGATATTAGCCCTTTGTCAGATGGGTAGCTTGCAAAATTTTTTCCCATTATGTTGGTTGCTGGTTCACTATAATGATTGTTTCTTTTGCTGTGCAGAAGCTCTTAAGTTTAATTAAATCTCATTTGTCTATCTTGGCTTTTGTTGCCGTTACTTTTGGTGTTTTAGTCATGAAGTCATTGCCTATGCCTGTGTCCTGAATGGTATTGCCTATGTTTTCTTCTAGGGTTTTTATAGTGTTAGGTCTTATGTTTAAATCTTTAGTCCATCTAGAGTTAATTTTTGCAAAAAGTGTAAGGAATTAGTCCGATTTCAGCTTTCTGCACACGGTTAGCCAGTTTTCCCAACACCATTTATTTAACAGGGAATCCTTTCCCCATTGCTTGTTTTTGTCAGGTTTGTCAAAGATCAGATGGTTGTAGGTGTGTGGCATTACTTCCAAAGCCTCTGTTTTTTTCCATTGCTCTATATATCTGTTTTGGTGCCAGTACCATGCTGTTTTGATTACTGTAGCCTTATAGTATAGTTTGAAGTCAGGTAGCATGATACCTCCAGCTTTATTCTTTTTGCTTAGGATTATCTTGGCTATATGGGCCCTTTTTTGGTTCCATTTGAAGTTTAAGGTGTTTTTTTCCAGTTCTGTGAAGAAGGCCAATGGTAACTTGATGGGGATAGCATTGAATCTACAAATTACTTTGGGCAGTATGGCCATTTTCATGATATTGATTCTTTCTAACCATGAGCATGGAATGTTTTTCCATCTGTCTATGTCCTCTCTTACTTTCTTGAGCAGTGGTTTGTAGTTCTCCTTGAAGAGGTCCTTCATGTCCTTTGTTAGTTGTATTCCTAGGTATTTTATTCTCTTTGCAGCAATTGTGAATGGGGGTTCACTTATGATTTGGCTCTCTGTTTGTCTGTTATTGGTGTATAGGAATACTTGTGATTTTTGCACATTGATTTTGTATCCTGAGACTTTGTTGAAGTTGCATAGAGTTGTTTGTAGTAATCTCTGCTGGTAGATTGTATTTCTGTGGAATTCGTGGTGATATCCTCTTTATGATTTTTTATTGCATCTATTTGATTCTTCTGTCTTTTTTAATAGTCTGGCTAGTGGTCTGTCTATTTTGTTGATCTTTTCAAAGAACCAGCTCCTTAACTTATTGATTTTTTGAAGGGTATTTTTTGTGGCTGTATCTCCTTCAGTTCTGCTCTGATCTAATTTATTTCTTGTCTTCTGCTAGCTTTTGAATTTGTTTGATCTTGCTCCTCTGGTTCTTTTAATTTTGATGATAGTGTGTTGATTTTAGAACTTTTCTCACTTCTCATGTGGGCATTTAGTGCTATAAATTTCCCTCTAGACACTGCTTTAAATGTATCACAGAGATTCTGGTACATTGTGTCTGCATTCTCATTGGTTTCCAAAAACGTCTTTATATCTGCCTTCATTTCATTATTCATCCAGTAGTCATTCAGGAGCAGGTTGTTCAGTTTCTGTGTATTCATGCAGTTTTGCATGAGTTTCTTAGTCCTGAGTTCTAATTTAATTGCACTGTGGTCTGAGAGAATGGTTGTTATGATTTCTGTTCTTTCACATTTGCTGAGGAGTGATTTACTTCCAATTATGTGGTCAATTTTAGAACAAATGCAATGTGGTGCTGAGAAGAATTTAATGCGTCTACTATATGTTATATACACTTATCTTGAAAAAAAGAGCTTTACTAAAAATATATATATAGATAAAAATCGATTAAAAGCCCAAATTATAAGTGAGCAGGTCAAGTAAATGTGCCCATATAATTACCAGTGAGAACAATAAGACATTTCTAACACATAAAAAGCATGGCTGCCTTATGAAATCCCCTGCTTCTTATTAAAAATAACCCATTTATGTTGTAATTGGTTTGAATGTTTTATGTTCTCTTATTTTTAAATTGTTTTTATTTTTAATCTATTTTGCTATATATGTATATTTAATTGTATTTTCTCCAACAAAAATGATCGTTGTACCAAAATCACCTTTACATTTCCCAAAGTAGTACCTTTACCCCACTTTCCCAACAGAATCAAGATTAAGTCATATGTAATAATTTTTGACTCCTATCTAAAATAAGGAATTTTAGCATGCATTCCCATTCCTCATTCTCCCACTTCCTGACATTACAGATATAAAGATCGTTCCCCCAGGAGGTCTGAGGATGAGGATACTCTGTAATAGAAGGTACAGTATCCTCAAGGAAACACCACTACAGCAGAAACTGATACGTGTGTAAGGTTGCTGTTTCTTCTGTTATCCTTGAAAATAAGTCAAGCCAAAGGGAAATTCAAACTAATATAACTCTCAAACAGGCAATTGATATAGAGCTCCAAAAAGCCATCATAACTGATCAACACCCAGGAAGAGTTGGATTTGGGGTTGCCAGATATCATCTTAAAGATATGTTTGTGTGTGTGTTTTAATGTTTTTATGGTCTACAAAACGAAAAAAAAAATCAGTAAATGTAATGTAGTTACAGTGCTCTAAAGAATAAGCAAGAGATCATAATCAGAAAAATATTAAGGTCAACAATAGATTATTTAGAAGGATAAATAAATTTCATGCCACTGGGGTAATATAGAAGTATTGTTTTACTCTGGTAAGAATTTGATAGATATTGAGTGGCAATGAAATTTTACTCCCTGGAAAGTTCTGAGAACATGGTTTCCCTGAATTATCATGTTAGTGCAGGAAATAATTCTTTAATTCAAAGCTGAGCATGGCAGAGAAAGTGGAATTCTCTCAGAAAATTGAGAATTTCATGGAAACATTTGTGAATGAAAAGCTACTTCTGCAGTTGATGGTGAGCTGAGAAAATAACTATTTACTTTTATAAATTTATACATTTTTATAAGTATTACTGTTTGCTATGGACATATTTATACCTGTTTGTATATATTTGAATGTCATATACAATTTTTTAGAACTTTATATTTTAGAAAAATCTTACATGCATAGAAACATTATCAAGTTAGTACAGAGAGTTTCCACATACCTTACATGGTTTACCCTATTACTAGCTTCCTGTATTAGAATGGTTTATTTGTTGCAATTAATTAAAAATGATACATTATTATTAAGTAAAAACCATACTTTATTCAGATTTTTATAGTTATCATCTAATGTTCTTTTTCTATTTTAGGAAGAATCCTATTCAAGACACTTTAACTGTAATGTTTTCTTACGCAACTCTTAGACTTTCCTTGTTTTCAATGACCCTGAGAATTTGAGGAGTGCTCATCAGGAATTTTGTACAATGTCCCTCAACTAGGATGTGTCTTCTGTTTCTCTAATGGTTAGATTGAAATTATATGTTCTTGGGAGGAAGACCAGAGAGCTAAAGTCTCACATCATGTCCTGTGTTTTCAACACATGCCAAAGATGTTTGCTATCAAAAAGTCTTATCCCAGTAGATGTTAAACTCTATTTGGCTGAAGTAGTGTTTGTCAAGTTTTTCCACTGTCACATTGTCTCTCGTCCCCTTTCTTTCCATACTGTATTCTTTGGAAGGAACTCACTATATGCAGCCTATATTTTTAGTAGAGACAGGGTTTCATCACGTTGGCCAGGAGAGTCTCAATCTTTTGACCTCTTGATCTGCCCATCATTTATTTTGTTGTCTCAAATCGTTGCAGATTTGGCCTTTAGGTGCTCCTTCATTGGGTTCCTGTGTCTTGTTGATTAATTTCTGTCAATGTGTATGGAGTTTTGTTGGTTTAGTTTTTAGCTTTCTTATTTTCAGATGTTACAAGCTACTTGAGGGTCATCTTGTATATTTGCTGCCTCTGTCCAAAAATCTGTCATTGCCTCAAGGATCCCTATTTACTTTTATAAGAAAATGATATTAGAAACCAATATATTAGGTCTGCTCATTTCTATAGTGGTATGATTGCTTCTAGAGCTTCTAGCTAACAGGGCAAGTAAAAATAAGTGTGCATCCTCATTGTGCATATACACATATGTATAAATATTTCTGTATGTAACCATCTGTATCTATATTAAACTAAACATGAGTTCATGCTGATGTCTCTAACTCCAGTGCATATCACTTGGATTATTCTAACCTCCACTTTTTCTTTGTCTGTAAATAACTACTCCAACAGTGAGAACCAGTCCTTCACCATCTGCCATTCATTTACATAATTGTTCAGTTCTGGTATACACTTAGAGTCTACACATTTGATTAATTTAAAAATTTACTAAAAAGGACTTTTGGCATGATTGTGTACAGGAAAATTCATGGGACTTTCAGCTCCAGTTCTGCCATATATAGAATTTGGAGGTCATTACTTTGGTTTTTACACAAGCAAAACTGGTTAATCTGATAATCAGTGACTTTTTTTTCTCTCAAAAATGAACTGAAGTCACAGAGCAAACTGGCACCCTGAAATCTGGAGAAATGGGCACATCCCAAGAGAGAGACATAGCTGAAATCTGCTTGCCTGTTGCAAAGACTGCGGAGGCTTAAGCTAGAATATTTAATTGTAAAGCTGAGTAATTACTGGAAACAACTGTAGGCAAACATGAGACTGAGAACCTCCTGGTGGCTGAAGTCTTTGCACAGGGCCTGGGATGGGGGACTTTGATAAGCACACATTCTTAGGTTTTACTATCCAGAACCCTAGTAGATTCTCAGGATAAAAATTCTAGAAAGAGCTCATTAAAACTCTGGGAAATGCAGAGGAATATTAACCTGTGTGAAAAATACTGAGAACCTTCTCCGTAACATAGACCTTCTCTCCAGGGAAAAGGACTTTGCGAAAGCCGTATCCCAGCTGTGGGAAGGGAATCCAGCCAGAGGAAACATAAGAACAAGTTTACATTAAGAATAGCAATAGGAACTTGAATTAGGAGATACATGCATAATTTAAAACTTATGGAAATTAAATCTGTATTGTGTGGCTATAGAAAAAGACAGATAGATTTGAACTGAAGAGAATATCTAGAAAATAAACCCCAGATTATATAAGAATTTAATACATGATGATGTTGCTATTTCAATTTCGTAGGGGAAGAGAGGATGATTAAAATCTTGGAGATAGCACAAGTTAATACTTACTATTGTTTTAAAAAATCAAATTAGAAACATATTTTCCAAAAATGGGGAGGAGTTCAGTTGGGTTAGATAGTTAAAGACTAAGAAATAAAACCATAGATACTCATTAAGAAAATCTTAAAGAAATTAAAAACTGAGACAAGGAAAGAGTTAAGTAACTAAGTCTTCTATCTAGATGCAATAAAATAAAGGAATGACATGCTTGACTATATACAAACAAAACTTTTCATGGGAACACTCTATAAACAAAGTCAATAGACATTCAGTAGATTTGGGAAAACACAAATTTAATATAGAGTTTAGCCTGAAGGAAAAATTCGTAATGAACAGAGGTTTTAAAAGAAGGGAAAAAGTCACCCAATAATGAAATCGAAGGAGGCCATGATAAGACAGTTCACAGAAAATTCAAATGTTTTATCAGCGATATAAAAACCTGCTCTAACTCACTTGTGCTTAAAAGATTGAGTGATAGGTTGATAATTTGATATTATTATATTATGATCTTGTTTGTAGTAAAGTTCTAGAAAAAGCTAGATAGATATAAGGGTCTGATTATAAAGGATTTTGTTTGCTGTTAAATAGTTTTAACGGAGCTCTGAAGTTAGTATGGACACAGTGCTGGGCACGGTGGCTTGCACCTGTAATCCCAGCCACAAGCATGAGGTGGGAGGATTGCCTGAGACCAGAATTTAGAGACCAGCTCAGGCAATATAGGGGGGGCCCTGTCTCTAAAACTTAAAAAAAAATTATATGGAGATGATGACACATTTTAGCCATAAGTAAGAGGTGGAAATACTAAAATTTATAAATCAATAAAAAATTAGTGTTAAACATCATAAAAATTATTGGCATGTGTTTTTTGATGCCTTTAAGTAACATAGGAAACAGAGAAGAGAAGACACATTAAACAGATTTGGGGACAGGATGATAACATCATAATAACTGGGTTAAGATGTTATCTTGTTACTAACAAGAGAAGCATATTTCTAAGAGGCATATGGGTTGAAGGTAATGTTCAGAGTCATCAGTACATATAGGTGATAATTAGGAAGAGAAGAGCATCATCACTCAAGGAGAGCAGAGCCAGACAATGAAAGGGGCTCTTTCTGCAGCTCTGGGTCATACTCAGAATCAAGAGATGGATACTGAGCTGGGGCTTGGGTATCTGTCAGTGCCCACATGCCCAGTATCATGTTCATATGGCTGATGTTAGAGCTATTTTTCTGTACTTATGTTTTGGAATTCATGGAAAGAAAAGAAGCGGTAGTTTTATTCTTTCTGTTCAAGACACGTCATGCCCGAGTCCATGGAGCAAAAATGCTGAAAAAAAAAAAAAAAACAAAAGCATGCTCTGGATTAGAATATAATTCAGTATGCACGAGTGCCCATTCAAATGAACATATTTACTTGACTATATATATGCCTACATACATATATATTTATGTATTCACCTATATACATACAAATTTATATATATAAATTTAATGTAAACAACCAACAAAAATGAGGTTATCTCTCTCTCTCTCTCTCTCTCTCTCTCTCTCTATATATATATATATATATATATATATATATCTAGGTTGAACATTCTAGCTGATTGTTTGCAAGAGCAAAATGCTAATTTAGGTGGAAGAGACCTGATATAGTTTGGTCATTTGGCTCTGTGTCCTCACCCAAATCTCATCTTGAATTTTAATCTCCACAATCCCCACATATCAAGGGAGGGACCTGGTGGGAGGTGGCTGAGTAATGGGAGTGCTTTCCCCCATGCTGTTATCATGATAGGAAGTGAGTTCTTATGAGATCTGATGTTTCTATGAGCCAGTTTTCCCTGCTCTTGCACACTCTCTATTGCCTGCTGCCATATAAGACATGCCTTTCCCCCTTCTGCCATGATTATATACTTCCTGAGGCCTTCCCAGCCTTGTGGAATTGTAAGTCAATTAAACCTTTTTTCTATAGAAATTACCCAGTCTCGGTATGTTTTTATAGAAGTGTAAAATGGACCAATACAAAACCTGATTGACATTTTCTCAATAACAGTATAATAGAATGAAATATAATTAATAGGACTATTTTGCTGCATAGTCTTCCCTAAATCTGTGCTTTTAAGTTTTCCTTTATTCCAAATAATTGTGCACCTAGTCACCCAAATATAGGGAGACCATATGGAGAACTCCTGCTTCTGCTTGTGTATCAGTGTAATTATTTATGGCTCCCTTTTTCACTATTAAGAACTCTCCAGGCTTGGAAGGTAAGTCATGTGGTCACCTGACCCAAATAATAGAAAACGTTAATGTTAATACATGAGTGATACAGTGAATACAATGCTATATAATTTCAGAAAAGAAAGACCACTCAGCTGGAATTCAGCAAAGGAAAAGGGCCTCATAATATTAAAAATAGAGCTACCTTATGACCCATCATTCCCACTAACAGGTTTATATCCGAAGAAACTGAAATCAGTATGTTAAGAGATATCTACACCCCCATGTTTATGGTAGCACGTATTTCACAATAGCTAAGACAAGGAATCAATCTAAATGTCCATCAACAGATGAATGGTTAGGAATGTGGCATATATACATAATAGAATGTCATTCAATCATAAAATATGGAATCCTGCCATTTGTGACCACATGGATGAACCTGGAGGACATTACATTAAGTGAAATAAGCCCAGCACAGAAAGACAAATGTCTACATGATCTCACTCATGTGGAATTAAAAAAAAAATGATCCTATAGAAATACTGTAGAGTGGTGATTACCAGAAGATGAGGTGATTAACAGGAAGGGAGAGGTGGGGAGATGTTGGTTAAATGATACATAATTACAGTAATCTAAGAGGAGAAAATTTCAAGAGAGCTATTGTACTGAAAGGTGACTATAGCTAATGATGACATATTGTATTCTTCAAAAATGTGAAGACAGCATTAGTTATATGCTCTTACCACAAAAATGACAATTAAGAGACCTCATGCATTTGTTAATTAGCTAGATTTAGCCATTCCATAATGTATATGTACTTCAAAACATCATATGTACACAGTAAAATCATAAGTTATCTGTCAGTCTAAAAGATATTTCAAAAAAAGGAAAAGAAAAAGAAAAGTTTAGAGGTGAAATTTTCTTTTCTTAAGATAAGTGAAATAATTTTCTTGTTCATAAATGGCGCAAATGCTCTGAGGACTGGATTTATCCTTTGAGATAACCATTCTATTTAGGATATCCAGGGTCACCTTTATATTCTACTCAAGAATATTATTAGAAATAATGTCAGTAACAGGATAAGCATATAGTCCTTCAAGGTGATTATTTTTAAGAACAAAATTAACTGTACACAAAATGACCAGTAGGATTATTTAATATTATTATTTTAAGAAAATGACCACTTCATCTATTTTAAAACCTTTAGTAAACATATTCTTTATGGTGAATGCAGAAGCAGGGGGTCAGATGGAGATTTTATATATAGGAGGTATTAATTTTAAATGTTCTAAGTAATTATCTTTACTAAAATGTTAATCTTCTTTATTCAATATTTCACATGACCTCATGTAAGCATAGAATAAATGCTTATCTGGTGACTCAGTGAATGAATTATTGAAGTAAAATAATTGATGCTTTCCAGCTCATTTCATGAACTAGCACACCAGAGGGCTCTCCAAACATGTTTTAATCAGCAGAATTCTTTTATGTAATTTGTTTGTATTATAATTAAATCATGAAAGATTTTTAAATAAAAAAGGTAATCTTAATATAGGAATAATAAAGAAAAAATAATAATACTTCTATTTTATCTTGTTTTTGCTTTAATTTGAATAAATATATCTACATATTTAAAATGTCTAGAATTATTATCAACTATCTAATGTGAACTACACCATTTAAAATCATGTCCATCTCTCACAATTCATTTTGGGTATCTGTACTGTAGTGTTCTCCTAATTTCAAAGAATTTCCCACAAGAAAAAAACAAAATAATTTCCCTTTTTTTTTTCTTGTGGGAACTTCTTTGGAATTAATAGAAAAATTAATTTTAGTAGAAGACTGCTACTGAATAACTATCCATTGTGTCCACAAATCCTCATTAGTATCACTTATCATTTTTTTCTTGTCACCTTCAGTACAAAAGTGTGTAGGATTTTGACCTACTGAAGTATGCTTTTAAATTCAATTAAAAATGAACATTCAGATTAATAATTGAAGAAAATTATGATTAGTGTGTCTTCCATGTAATTCTTAATATAGAAATTATACAGCAATGATAAAATGTAATTTTACCACTTGTATTAGAAAAGATGTCTCATCCGGGACCCAACTGGCAATAGTGTGACCTTGCTGTGATTGTGTTACTCAACAGTATCTGCTCTAAAGAGGAGTGCTGGGCCTGAAAGGAGAGGCTCAGTGTTGCCATCCATGTAAGTGCAGACATATATATTTGGATGCCTATTTTTAACTTTGTAAGCCATTTTGTACCTCAAAAATAACATGGCTTTGAGCAATTTTTGCTTGTTTGCATTCAATGTTTCTCATAGTAGGGGTCAGGAACTCTAGCCATGGGGTCACTGAGGATCTCTCATTTGGTTCAAAGAGTCTGCTGTTAAAGAATTAAGCATAGGCAATTAGCACTGCCCATTCCTGGCAAGAAACCATATGTCAAAATTATCCATACTTCCCTCTTCAAATCCCACTATTGGAGTCAGCATGTTCAGTAACCTCCTCTAACTCCAGAATGACTCATTCTTCACCAGCCTTTTCTAACAAAGATCACTACCATTCTGATACATACACAGACCAGCTCTTCCATTGCAACTCTCTTGCAGTGGAGGTGAGGTATTGAAAAGCAAACTTTCACTATCATGGAACAAGTTTAATAATGATGATTTTAATACTTTTTCCATATATTGTTTTTCTGCACTTTGGGAGTACTGGAGTTAGGTACCTAAAATACTTTAAATTGCGAAAAGGCAATTTAAACAATCTCAGTCATTAGAAAGCTAGATGATCCTCAGCTATGGTGGAGTTAGATGACTTTATTTGGGTTTCACCAGTAACAGGGATCTTACTTCCCAATTGTGTTTCCCTCAAATTTTAGGTCTTTAAGAACAATGTAATTCTTAACATGAAATGTGCATATATTGATACAGCATTGGTTTTGGTTATCAGTTATCTACCACTTCTGTTTATCAATAATATAAAAATAAATCTTCTTTAAACACATTTTACTTATGGTTACCTGGAAAAAATACATATATTTAAAAAATGAATTAAGAAAATAGACAAGAATATTTTAAAATTTAAACCAGATTAAATTTACATCAAAGAAAACATGAGAACTAATAAGCTCAGTAAAGTGATGGAAGACAGATATTTTCAATAATTGAGGGAATCTGTAGGGATCGCTCCCGTGAGGCCCCTGGGAAACGGGCCTCCCCATACGGTGAGCTTGAGCCCGGACACAGATCCCTAGTTGGGGGAGTCGAGCTAAGGGAAAGTAGGAACCGAGAGAGGAACTATATGTTATCCAAAATAATGAACAGACATTACCTTTTGGATATAAGGACTTAGGAGGCATTGTGTCT
>CAUYQU010056580.1:0-35799 GCA_963574635.1 Cheracebus regulus
ATCCATAGACAGAGCAGCCACAAGGGCTTTTTCTTGATGATATGCTAAACAAGGGGTGGATTATTCATGCCACCCCTTTTTAGACCATGCAGGATAACTTCTTGCCATTGCTATGGCATTTGTAAACTGTCAAGGCGCTGGCAGGAGTGTAGCAGTGAGAATGATCAGAGGTCACTCTTGTGGCCATCTTGGTTTTGGTGGGTTTTAGCTGGCTTCTTTACTGCAAACTGTTTTTATCAGCAAGCTCTTTATTACCTGTATCTTGTGGTGACCACCTATCTCATCCTGTGACTTAGAATGCCTTAACCATTGGGGAATGCAGCCCAGTAGGTCTCAGCCTTATTTTATCCAGCCCCTATTCAAGATGGAGTTTCTCTAGCTTAAATGCCGCTGACACTTTCATGATTGATTGATTGTTTAATTTTTAAAAAGCTATCTAGTTAATTTAGTTAAAATAAACCTGGCTTATTCTTTTTTAGACAAATTGATTTTAAATAGTTAAAATATTTTTTAAAATCCATAATTCTCACTCTACTCATTTATACACACATATACTCACATGTCCACCTACATACCTAAATACACACTTATAAATAGCAAAATCTTTTATCTCTTTTCAATGAAATAAAGATTGTATTCTATATTTAGAATAAAGTTGAAAAAGTGATTTTGGAGAAAGGTTGAAATGATTGAGTCTTAAATGTGTCCTGTATAATCGACACCTTTCTAAACATCATGTTTTAAGTAATCATCTTACTTCAGACATTAGAGGCTCAATGTGTTTAGAAATACATTTTCATCATGTTCATACACAATATAGATTTCTCCTTCCTCAGATTGTCTCCTGTGTAAACATACTGCTTGATAAAGATGACAGTCAAGTTAACTTGATTGCTGGGCAGTTGTATTGTTATTACCATAAATAAACACACGTATTTCCTCTTTAGATTATTCCTGGTAAGGAATCTCTAGACAAACACAGTGCTTTCTCTGGATTGACTGTGATCTTATTCACTCTAGGTAATCACATATGTATCATTCATATTAATACTTTTATAAAACTGGATTTAATATATAGAAAAGTTCAGAGGAAAAAGATATACTATTAGATGGCATTTTTAAGCACATGACTAAAAGCAAAAATATTATTGACAAATATTTGGAGACTTATACAATAAAAGGAATACAGTTTGCATAACATAAGCACATTTCTGTTCAGATTGTGAGAATGAAGGATCATGGCGGAGTTTTATTCAAAGATATCAGCTTTGCTCATGAAACACAAATAAATGCTTCCGGGGAAAAAAAACATGAGGTTATAGTATAGACCAAACAGTTATTTATTTCACTCTTTAATTCCAAACACAGGTATTATTCCTCTCTGAGTATTCCTTAGAGCTTATGATTTACTTATTATGGAAAAATGTTTGTTATCTAAAACAAGTACTGATAATAAAAATCAGAAGGTATCAAGAAGACAAAAATGCAGCAGCCACGAGTTCAAGAGTAAGGGAACACTCCTAGTCCAGTCTCATACTGAGATTGGTTAAACTGCAAGATGCACCAAACAAAAGATCCATTTTATCTGGGAACCCCAGCTTGCACATTAATACTTTCAGGCCACTAGAGGCCCTTTTGTGAAGGAAATAAATGGTTTAATTAGTGAGACCCCCAAGGATTGAACCAATGTTGACCATGGCACCTTCACCACCCCTGGAAAAAACAGTGGATATATCCCCATACCTGTTATACCTAAGTATTCCCTGAATTTTGAGTTGACCTGGGTACTTGGAATGGGCAGAGTTGCTTCTGTCTACAGTGCCTATACAGTTGGTCATTATAGTTAATTAATTGCCCTTCAAATGTGCCTGCAATGCAGCAGGGAAAGACAGAGAAGCAAGCTTGGAGAATTGTTGCTTTTGTCCTCTGGGGCAGTACAAACGAAAAAAAAAAGACTATTTGTTAAACTTGGACTGTTACCAAACATAGAAGTAAGGTTCCTTCCATATTTGAAGTCTATTATTAGTTCTGCCTTGTGAGTGATCGGTTCTTTGCTATCATCAATGATCAATGATAAGACCCAACAATGTCAGTGCAGCATTCTGGGGCACTTCCATGGCACATTTATTTTGCCCATCACCTTGAGAGTGGTTTCCAAGATTAATTCTAGTGTCAGTGGCCTCATATATTAATTACTGCTTCAGAAAGGCTTCATCTGAGTTTAGTCATTCTTTTGTTACTTTGATGTAAACCCCTAATGCCTCAGATATTAAAAAAAACAAAAAGCACAAAAACTAGCAAGAGTTTTCAAATAGCATTGCCACTTAAAAAAAAAAATTACCCATGCTATCTGCATCCCCTACTTTAACTTCTTTTCTTTCTGCCCGTTAGTGTCATCTGTTGTGTTTAATTTTTTCATTCAAAAAATGTAGACACTCAAATTTTGCTGAAAATTTCACCCAAGACTGTGATCAACCATCTGGTATAAATTGGATATAGATTTCTAGAGATGTAGGCCAGTGGATAGTGAATACAAAGGCAAGTCACAGATTTTCTTTTAGCATTGCTGAGTTTTGTGAAGTTTTATCTCTGCCTGATGTTACAGGATATAGTGGCAAGAATATACACCCTCATATGGCAAAAAATAGCAATTTCTTATCCTGGATGGCAGAATGGCAAAAATACATACATATGGCATCAAACTTTAATTGATAGAACTTGATAAAAGATTTCAATACTATTCTGTAAATCTCCTTCAAAGTCTGTTTCGTTCTCACATCTACTTAAAGTAGAATAGTCGTTAGACATTGTAAATAGTTTTCCCTGTCTGCATGGGAAAGAAACCATCTTACCCATTTGATATTTTTAGCCACTTTTACCACCTATGAATTTGCCTACATAACTCCCTTTTGTGCATGAATTTCTGGCTTCTGCAGTCATCTTAAATACTGTGAATAATGCTTGGCTCATGGTCCTCACTCACTCAGTGTTTATTAACCACGAATGTATTGGGCAGCTTTGTTAGTGTTCTGTGATATGTGAGAAATTCAGCCGCTTCATACAAGATTTATTTTTTATCTCTCACTTTAAGGTAGGAAATGTCATTGTTGGATCCTCTGCAAGAATGCAATCAGTGTGTCAGCCAGGGTTTGGTTCTCATCTGGAGGCTTGACTGGTGATGGATTTACTGCCAAGTGTACTCAAGTTGTTTGCAGAATTCATTTCCTGTGGCTGTAAGACTGAGGGCTGTGGCTTTGGTTGTTGGCTAGAGGCTTCTCTCAGCTCCAGGAGCTGCCTGAAGTTCTTTGACTGTAGCCTTTTCCATAAGCCCTCTCACAATATGGCAACTTGCTTCTTTAAAACCAGCAAGGGAAAGGGACACCTTCTATTACCAATCTGATAGCAAGGTGGAGACTTATATAATGCTTCATAATCAAGAGAGTAAAATCCTATCATCTTTCCCAAGTTATGTTGGTTAGAAACATGTCACAGGTCCTGCCCACACTCAGTGGGGCAGGATTATACAATCTGGACACCAGGAGAAAGAGACCACAGGAAAGACCTTAGAGTCTCTTTGCCACAACAGATACCATCGAAAGAACCAGTGCCAGGGTCTTCCCTGAAACCCTATCTTTAACTAGAATTGAAAATCGCATTAGAGAAAGAACATGTTAGTTTGGTCTCACTAAGGAAAATGTAAAATATTTGTTAAAACAGCTGTAGGGTGTAGAATTATCAATATACTAGTTTACTAAAGTACCACTGAAGTACAATGGGCATTTCTCATTGTAATAGGTAGAATCTTCAGGGAATATGGATGTATTCGTAGCTACTCTGGCAGTGAATAGCATGTGACCCTCTTTCTTTGCTGAGTGCATTCTGAGTCTTAGGCCTTTGAATAACACCATTTGTTCTTAATGTACACCTCGCTTCTCTGCTATTGTTTGGCCTCTAACAACCACAGAGGTGATTATATCCTATGTAATTACATGCTGCAGTTAATATGTATTTTACCATATATTTATCCATAGGTCATTTTTTCAAATTACTGTTTAATTCTATGATATTTAAATGAAAAACTCCAGGCTTACTAGTCTTCCAGGATGTGAGAATAATAGATGAATTATAAGCTATTTCCCCCAAAAAATAGTGTGTTGGGATATATGACCATGTAACCTAGGGGAAGCTACAGTTGATGATTCCTGAGAAAACTCCCCACTTCTGTATCTTCCTGGAGTTCAAAAACAGATGCTATTTCTGAGCACCCCTACATACTACAATTGGCACTCTCTACTTAGGAGACACAATCTCTAAGGTCGCCAGGATGCACATGTCATATCAGTTTTAACTAGGGCAATCTAAATTATGAGCATGCTACCTATGAACCCTAGGGCAAAGGAAATGTTTTCTGTACCAAAATAATCAATATTCTTCATTAACATTTAAAAATAACTATATGTATTCACACTAACTCTCACTAGGGATACCCTTGGTGGCTGTCGTGCAATAAGCACATGATATTTGTCTGCAGATCACTAGCCCATCTCACATGTGGAAATAATCACATGACAATCCAGTGCATGTCTATCGGCCAAGCTCTTGTCAGCAACTGATGACACACTCAAAAAGAGTGTTCTAAATAGAGGAGAGCTTAATAAATTGACTATTTACAGAGGATGGACAGGATGAAAGGATCGAGTATCATCCTGGGTTAACTGGAAGCTACTTGCACACCTTGGCTTAAGTTATCAGAACCCAGAAAACCTGTACTGTTGAAGAGGACCACCCAATAAGAACCTAACCTCAAGTAAAGAAAACCAACATGTGATAATATGTGCACTGGCAGATAGCCAGGGAAATAAATAACACATATCCTCTTTCCTTTTGTCTTCTAATATTCTGCTGCTATTTCCCATCACCTGAACTAACAAGCCACAAAGCAAGAGAGCCTAGTTGATGCAGTCAATAAATACTGAACTCACCAGGCACAGAGCAGGGGATGAAAGGTGAGAGTGGAATACAGGATATTATTGGAATAGATCCTATATTCCACTCAGAATCAGTGTGCATCAGTAACTCAAAACGTCTTATGGATAATTTTGTCCCATTTGTATTAAAATTCTGACTTTTTTTCATAGTCTGATTTCTATGCATTGTGTCTTTCTTTTATGCTTGGAAAATATTGGTCAAAGATATGCTGAATCTGTTACTTTTTAACATTGTTTTAGGAAGTCCATCAACCATCTACTGTATTTGTTCAGATTTTGGCATCTTTTCAGAAATCTGGAACCTCTAGGAGGAATTGCTGAAATCTTGAATGACTTTCTAACCATTCACAACTGGAGTCTCCCCTAAGGCAGTTCATAAGAATTTCCATCTTTTTGAGCAGTCTGGTCATGTTTAGGACATTTCTGTAACTCCAAGTCTCTTTAAAAGGAAGACCAAAGAGAACTATAGAAGCAAAAAATTACTCAGGATATCTCCATAGAGGCCCCAAGTCAGCCAAAAATTCTCAAGTAAACCTAAAATTTCATGAACTACTTGAAAGCAAGCTAGCCAAAATCTAGAGAGAATTTATGAAGATTACTATAAATTATAGCTTATTATCTAGTATTTTTGTAATCTATCCTTATACTCATGATGTGACCAAAGCATCCAAAAAAAGCTTTATGCCTAGATGTGAGCTAGAATATTTCCACATTGGCACATACATCACAAAATGAAATCCTTTAGTTTTATCCACAGATACACCAATATCTACTACATCTAAATTATATTAACGCAAATCACCATTCTACTTGTTTCTTATTTCTAAGCACTCGCATAAATTTTTACAGATCTTTCCAATTTTTTTCTCTCCATACCAACTGGCTTCTTATCTTCATATAGTTTTCCTCCTTTCCAGTTTTAAATTAAAATAATTGCTAAAAACCACCACGGCACACATTTACCTATGTAACAAACCCGCGCATCCTGCGCATGTACCTTGGAACTTAAAATAAAATTTTAAATAGCCAAAGGTGACTGCCCCCAAGAAAAATAAAAAAATAAACAACGGCTTACATTTGTGCATTCGTGAAGCCTTTAGACACTCCCTTTAGAATTGTAAAAGCTCTAAAACCCAATATTTCAATTGTGTTGGGGTTAAATCTAGCCTTTGTATGACTTGGAACTAGTGAACCTTTATTAATTCTCAGTTTCTTGCTCCTTAAGCATATCATATCCCTGGTAATTTTTGTTAAGATTTTGATTTTGTGTATATAAAGTTCATTGCAAACATCAAACAAAATATTGATGTAAATAATGGGGAAGATTCCTAAATAAAATTTTAGGTGAAAGAGAGAATGATTTGTACTTTTAGACCAAGGTCTGCGATTTTTATACATACATTAGCCTGATCATATAGGTTTTGTTGTTATCGTTTGTTTTGTCTTTCAAATAGATTTCATCTGAAGCTGCTATGCCAAATACTACTTTGGTTCTTCATTTAATTGTAGTTATATGATGTCAGATTTTCCCAAAAAGCACAATGTTATAAAATTTATCTTAAGCAAAATTGTCTTTATGCTTTACCAGACATGCTTCCTCACTTAATATTATGATTAAAGAGGGGAAAAATGTAGGATTTTACAAAGGTTCTCAAAAAAATAGTTATAGTAACAGAGTATATTTAAAATCATAACACCAGCAAATCCCAGTAATTACTAAAAAGACTAATTAAAAATATTTGCAAAATGCCAAAAATTATGTTAAATAGCAGTTGAAATATTTTAACCCACAATTTCACTGTTAGATTTTTTTATACTTCCTTTCTTGCATCAAAAAGTAAGGCCAACAGTATAATAGATGCAAAGTTCACTCCATCTTTTTTTCCATAGAATTGTCAGATTGACACACTAGAATGCATTTTCACTAAATAATGAAGGGGAGAAGATCTGTGTTACCTAATACACCCTCATGGACTGTGGGTTTTTTGTCTAGAACATAGGATAAGTAAACATCCTAAAAGTTAAAAACATGAAAAGCTACCATCTTGTAATCTTCTCTTTCTTCATCCGTTTTTATATCTGTTTTTCTAAAGCAGATTTTCTTTTAATTTCTGACTTTTACTTTATTTTATTTTGAGATGGAGTCTGGCTCTGTGGCTCAGGCTGGAGTGCAGTGGCACGATCTCGGCTCACTGTGTCCTCAGTCTCCCAGATTCAAGCAATTCTCCTGCCTCAGCCTCCCGAGTAACTGGGACAAGTGCCCGCCGCCACGCCTGGCTAATTTTTTATAGTTTTATTAGAGACGGGATTTCACCATATTGGCCAGGCTGATCTTGAATTCCTTACCTCGTGGATTCACCTGCCTTGGCCTCCCAAAGTGCTGGGATGACAGGCATGAGCCACTGCGTCCGGCCCTATCTGATTTTTAAATGATACTTGTTTACTATTGTTGGAAGTAATTATAATTAACCTCCTCTCCCATGACTTTGGATAAGAAATTTTACCCAGAGGTCAGTAAGAGCACAACAGCTTCCCCAGCAAAGAGAATCTCTCCAGTCCTTCTGTAAAAAGGAGCATCTGTCCTTATATAACTGGGTCCCTTTGTTTGAATGGATAGATTTGCCTTTATGGAACAAACACTCAAGTCCTATCTGCAATTTTTACACAGCTAGAAAGACAATTCTGAAATGCAGACTATTGAATGTCTTCCTACTGCTTCGGGCCAAGTTTTTCAAACAGAACAAAGCTTTCTATGAACTGATTCCTTCCTGTTTGTAGCCTCCTCTCTCTACCTACTCTATCCCAACTGCCATGCATCTGTGTACGTATTAGCACTATGAAATTCCTCATATTGCTCCCCCAAAGCCTGGGTTATTTCATGGTACTATGACTTTCTTATGCATTTCATTCAGTGAATCCTGCAGCATACTAAATAAACTAATAGCTCCTACTCTATTATAATAGCATGTTTATGTGTCTAGACTTTCCAAACCATCGAGAACAATTTGAGGGTAGGGACTGCATCTGATTCTTCTTTGGGCCAAAAAAAAAAGAAATACAGCCATGTGTGGTGACGCACACCTGTGGTCCCAGCTACACTGGAGACTGAAGTGGGAGGATTGCTTGAGCCTAGGAAGGCAAGGCTGCAGTAAGCCATGTTTGCAACCCTGCACTCCAACACGGGCAACAGAGCAAAGACCCTGTCTCAATATAATAATCAATCAATCACTCAATAATAAAAAAAAAATGATTGTTCTTTTATTACCAGAGGAGTATCTAGTAGATAGTATGTTCCAAATAAATGTTTTTGAGTAAGTTTATTGTGCCACAGATAAAGCTTGAGAGGTCTAGAAGGATCCTCCCCAATGCAGGTGCAAGGATTTATTGACACTTTATCAAGCAGAGGAAATCAACCTAATAAGTCTTACCACAATCACATTGGTATATGTGAGAAAATGGGTGAACATTTGGGTCAATTGATAGGATGTGAATCTTTTTGTTTCTAGTCTGAAATGAAAGGGATTACGTCACTGTCTGGTCTTAGCTCTAACTTTCAATAGTTTTGTAGGTTTCAGTTGATTTTTGCTTTAGTCACAGAAAGACATAATCCCTGAATGCAAAACTATGCTTCATTTCTGTCACAGAGACAAAAAATACCACTATTTGCCAATTCAGTTATAATTTAACATTTGAAATTGTTGGAAATACAATTAGTAAAAAGAACATAAAAGCCATATTGATTTAACGTTTTTATTGTAACCAGATTATGTCAAAAGGGAACTATAATCATCCTTATGCATGCTACAGACTCCTGGCAGATTTGGTATATTTTCCACCTCTCAATGATAATGCTGTGTTCTCAAAGGGAAAGTCTAATAAATATGTATTTTAAGTTAACTGGTGTCCTCTTTATCCAACAGCATGCTAAATGAGGGCAGGGCAAGAACATGTGTTTACATATGTGTAATACATACTACACACACACATTACACACCTGTATACACAAGGACATAGTATACCTACAGCACATTTCCCCTCTGTGAGAGAATACATAGGTTAATATATGTGATAAAAGTAGTTTCAAAGAAAATATATAGTATAAAGAATATACAATAAATTTTTAAAAATAACTATTTTAAAAGAAGATAAATAAAAGGTAATTGTGAAAAAAGAAGCTTCAACCAGCGATTTATTCTTGTATATTTTTCTTGTAAATTTTTTGAACATTTACATATTAGTATAATAGTTATATACTTTTTTCAAACAAGGAATATTAAATGACGTGATTTGGTGGAGATGTTTCTTTTAGTTGGTCTAGAAATTCAGCTTTCATTTTATCTAATACCCAGCCCCAAACCTAATAGCATATTGCCAGTAAAACCGTACTATCTTTTATTCTGTAGTGTCTCATTCAAATTGAATCTCACCTTATATTATGTATGTATTAAGAAACATTTTTGTCTGGACAGAACTCTGGTATTAGAAGTTAATTATAACACCAAATCTCATATTAACACAAATCTCATGATCAACATGTGTTTAAATATAGCCTAGTCTTCAGGAAAAACATGACATATGGAACTCAGAGTGTATCTCTGCTGCCTTCAAAAACACTTCTAAAATAGCAGTTAAGAAATTTTAAAAACACAATAGTACAAAGACACATTAAACAGGAAGATGTAAAATTGGTTGAGAGATGTCAACAAAGTTTTGGAGGATGGAAAATAGATAACTTGGCAAAGTGTAGAAATCTGAAGCTCATATGCCAACAGCTTAGATGACAGTGACAAGTGTGCCAATTCACCCTTTCCCCTCTGAAAACCTGGAAAGACTCAGGAATTGGATGTAGCAGTATAGAGAACTAATTTAAAAAGACCTTAATTAGTTCTAACAACCTAACCTATTTTCACAATGAAAATAGGGGGGTTATTAGAAAGTCTCTAAGATATGCTTAGGTCACCAAATTGCTTTCCATGTTCACATGTAGCTATGAGACCACCTTTCCCCCATTCTTACAAGAGATTAGAGGTGTAAAACTTCAGGAAAATTCAACTAAAAATTAAGAATATCAAAACAAAGGAGTGCTGAAATGAGGCACTGGTAAGAAACTGTGAGAAAAGGGACACACATCTATCTTTCCTGGACACAAACTTCTTACTTCCAGGGTACTAGAACAAAGAATAAAATTTGGCATTCTACTTTGGAAAAACTAATGGTGCTTGAGAAAATACCCACATATAACGATATATGGAGGCTGGCATTCTAAAATACAGCTATCTCATTATCCAATCACCCTATCATCCTATCATAAAGCTTCTGAACCAACTAAGGACCTCCACTGCACGCATACTGACACAGGACTGCCCATAAGAACTTCTTATAGCACAACTCAGTCAAGAATGACCAGACATATAAAGAACAGTTGTAACAAAAAAGAGAGCAAAACAAAAAAAGATACAAACCAGAGAGCAGAATTTTAAAATATTAGATTTATGAAATTACAATAGGATGTTACTTCAAAAATAGAATATGCAGAGAAAAATATAAAGATCCTGGGTATTTAAAATATTATAGCAGACAGACAAAATGGAAGAGGAAGGATGAATGATAAACTTGAAAAAACCCTAGAAAATGAAACAAAATGACAAAGTGATAATAAAAAAAATTGAATGAAAGAATGAATCCAAGATGTCTAATATCTAACTAAAATGACTTCTTTAAAAAGGACAAAAGCAAGAGATACTTTAAAAATATATATAAGGAATAAAAATAACATAGATAAAACAAGAGAAAATCTTCCTAGAACTGGAGGACATGATTCATCAGGTTGAAAGGATCCAATGTTTGCTCAACATAATGGATTTTTAAAAAGAACTACTGTGAGGCATGTCATGGTAAAATTACATAATAACAAAGCGAAATATTCTAAACCCAAAAGGTGTAGACAGCAGGGAGGGCAGTGGTAATCCCAGGACGTATAATAGGAGATGGGAATAAGAATGAAATTGTAGTTCTCAAAATAGCACTGAATACCTGTATGCTAGAAGAGAGAACCCTCCAAAGTTCTAGAAGAAAAATAATAATCAGCTTAGAACTCTACATCCATCCAAACTGTCGGTAAAGCATGAAGGTATAATCAGGTAATTTCAGACAGGCAAAGTATTTTAAAAATCACTTCCTATCTAATCTTTCATAAGAAACAACTGGAAGATATGATTAAGCAAACTCTGGGGGTGTAAACCACAATGTAAAAAAAAAAAAAGGATCCAGGTAACAGGAGGTCAAACACAGGAGAAGGGTAAACGGAATTCCCAGAAAAATAGCTATACATAGGCATCTAAAGTTACAAGCTCAGATTGATGTAGGAAAGTGAAGGCATGATGAATTCTGAGAAGGGACTGGAATTGATGGAAAGTTTGTAGCTGTTTTGGAGTGACTAGAAAGAAATATTGATAGGCTTGTATTCTATCTATTTGAGTATTTTAGAAAAAAGTAATAGGGCCAAGCACATAAAAAAAAACCATAAGTATATTTTTAAAATTCATCAGGGACTTGTATTGAAAGTATAGTAGTACAAAAAAATACATTATTTTCTTTTAGATTTTATTAATTTTAGAGACTTTAGGGAGTGATGAAGACTACAATCTCCTTGTTCCTGTCACCCTTAGCCATCTTTGAGGCTACCAGTTAGCACAAAGTCTTCTAGTGTGAAAATCAAAATCAAGTGATTCAGAGTTGAAGAGTACAGCTAAAGAGGTCTATTGAAATTAAATGTTTATATTTTCCTAAAACACATTACCATATGTTTCTATATATACCTCTACACATAACCTCATCCACAGTTTGAAATGAAATTTAATGTATCTTTTCATTTTGATTTCTTTAAAACATGTGGATAGGAGCACACAGTCTTTTAATTTTATGCTTTAAAATAATCAGGCAGTCAGAAGATAAGATAAGCTGAACTTACTTTTTACTTGTTATAACTAGGCAAATAATTAAACCTTACAAATAGTCCATTTTCTCTTATAGGTTGGGATAGATAAAGAAAGAGCTATTAGATTTACTATCTACCTTTATCTAGCTGTATTAAATGTAAATTTGACCCCCTAATATTTTTTAAAATAATGTCTTTATTTAATAGACAAGTACTACTTAATTAGAGGTTTTTTCCACACCATAAAAAATATGTGTGTGTGTGTGTGTGTATATATATATATATATATATGTATATAAATGTCTGTGGAGTCATTTGAATTCCAGTTAATCCTTATCCTTGATTTCTTACTATGCCAAAGTATGAAACTTTTTTTTAAACATTGGGGAAACTGATTTATGATAGCAGTAATACTCCCTAAAATTATGATTAAACCATCAGACAGATGCTTATATAATATCATTTCCCAATTTCAGAGTAAAAAATAACAGGTAGATTATGTGAATAAATATGGTAATTGCAGGCCAATGGGAATTGCAAATTTATACTTCAATCTCCCATTTTAACAGAAGTCACAGAGATAAAACTCTGGGGATCAGTGACTATTCAGAATAACGTTAGTCTTTAAAATTAAATTTGTAAATACCAAAGGAATGAATGATTTGTGCCTTGTTTATTCCTTAATATAAATAGACTTTCTTTTTAAAAGCATATGTTTTGTTTATTCTTGAGAATAAGAAGAACAAAAAGAAAAGATGAGGAGAGTCTAAATTTATAAATTATGCACCATTATATTTGCTCTTATAGCCTGTCTAACTTTGGAGGCCCTAGAATGATAGAGTTAGACTTTAATGTTGAAAATTACATTACATCATCAGTTGGATACACTTCTAATCTTTCTTTTAACAGCTAAACTCATGTGCTTCAGACACAAAGTGAAAGAAGTCTTCGATGAATCAGTTGCACTGTGCTTCATTCTAAACCAGGCAACAGCCATCTTATAGATTCATTGATGCATTTTGTTCTATGAAGATTAAAAATTTATGATAAGCAAATTTAAAAATTCAGGCTATTCAGACAGAAGCCCCAGAAGCTCTCTGCTAAAGGAAATTCTAGAGTCCTATATTTTCCAAATAATCATCACATGTATGACTTTACCTTTCTATAGCAAGTCCTACAGGTTAGTGAAGCCAGTTAACTGGTCTAGAATAGTAGCCCAGCCACAGAACAATGAGAGTATAAATCTGCTTCTAGACATCCCCACTTATGATAAGAAATCTTGATTTCCTCCTCTGAAAAGAGAAAGAATCTCTCATTTTAGAAAGTCATGGTTATAGCCAGTGAAGCCTGCTAAAATACGTTAGAAAATAATATAGTGAACTTTATTAAAAGGCACCCTTGGGTGCAATTTCATCATCCTCTACAGCTGAGAGCAGCAGAAATTGTCACCTGGTTCCTTTAGCCTTCTTAGGTTTTTATAGAATGCCTTTTCACCAAAAGGATCAGGAGAATGTAATTGCAGGCACCTTTTAAAATGATGTGTGAACATTGGGTGGTTCATTCAGAATGCAAATTAATTTCATACTTCCTTGTTTTGCACATCAATTATTTCATGATGATGTTCCTCTCTCATGAGAATTATAAATTATCATTAATAACAGTCATTATTTATTAGGCACCTCTTATGTAGCATTCACCATGCCACTTCCACTTACACATGCTATTTCTTGTTCTCATAACATTCAGGCAAGGTGGTTGCTGTTTTATACGCATTTTATTGAGGAGGAATTTGGCACTCAGAGTTTTGCATTTCTTCCGTATCATTTAAAATATCTAGCAATGAACTGAGCAGATAGAACGTTGTCAATACCTGTTGTTGCCTGGCTTATTATTAAGCTCCTCTAAGCTAGTTGAACTTGCTTCCATTTCAACCAGTGGAAACAGGCTGTAGTCATAGCAAAACTATTTGGATCTTTCCCCTGAAGGTCCATTCAAAATATATGCACTAGAGGGCATAAAGAGAGCATGGCTAATGAAGGAATGGCTGGTTCCAGCAAATGATGCTATGGCCTATAATGAGTTTAACACCTGGCAGATAATGCAGATGGCACTGAAAATTAGCTCATTTTTGGCTTCCCGATGCCCTGTGCAATTGAACAAAACTTCCATTGAAAATAAGCCCAGTTTGGAGTTTTGTTTTGTTTTGTTTGTTTTTCCTATACACACGTGATTTGAATCTGAGCTGTGGCTCAATGCTGTACACTTACTAGTTCCTCTGCTCTTGCTACACCAAAAGACACAAGTCTTATGGTCTCCAGGGGTGTTTGGTTTTCAATCCTACCTCTGTTTTGCCCTCCACAGACAGTTTTGCCCTCAGTCTCTTAATGTGCAAGGTGGTTTTATCATCCAAACATAAATTAATTTTTCCTGGTACTTTTTCACCTTTTGAAATGGGAATGTTCCATATGGCTAAAGAATGTCAGGAAGAGAAACATTTGGGAAAAATTATATGGGATGCAGTCATTCCGGATGTTGATTATCTTAACCAACGAGAGCCAAGTAACAAAACAGTCACAGGGTGTTATGTGCCAAAATTTCGAATTCCAGAGAGTTTATACTATATAGGTGATTTAAAATTGATGTGATTATATAGTTCCAAAAATACTTGTGTTGAGATGGTTGAAATGTAGGAAGAGAACAAGGAAATGAGGTTTTTATTTTATATCATAATTTGTTTAAAATATTTTATATATAGCCTGGAGATATTTCAAAACTTTTGTGGCATATTCTTAAACTTTAAAATAGACTGAACTAATGTGGATGCTTCCTAAATTATAGATTATACCACTAAAAATGATACTGAATATCAAAACATACAATGATTTGATGAGTTCTGATTGACAAAAGCTGTTTACCTTAAATTCTTTCAAATTACAAAACTGTAATCTATAAGGGATTAGAGTCTATAAAAACACAGAGATTTATCTAAAGGAGAAATATAAGCACATGGATACTCATTATTGATCTTTGCAATGCAGCAAATGATTTATAGTGAGATGTGACCTAGTCTAGAGGTTGAGTTGGTTTAGGAATGCAGTGGCCATAAGACTAAGAAGTAGATGATTTGTTTGACAGATAACAAACCTCATGAAAGTTGCTACATTGTCATGTTCCTATGGGTAGTAATGTTATCAGGCATTTACAGATTGTAAGTTTTCTGATTTTACTAATAGAGGTAAGTCTTTAATAATCTTAGTAAGAAGAGAAAAGACTTTCTCAGCTTTCTCAGGCCAGTTCAAAAACACAGAATGGGCATTAGGGGCAATCAGTTTGAAGTAGCAAGTAATCAGCCAATATTCTTGCTAATAATGATATCAAAGCCCAGCTCAGCCTGTCATTCACAATTTACTTACTGCCTATTGCTAAAAAGACTTCATGCTAGAGTTAAATAGATGACTGTTTAACTGGCATTAAATTAGAACATCCAAAATGGACACTGAGATCCAGCCGACAGCCACCATCATAGACCAGTTATGTCTTAGCTCACCTCTCTTGGAGTCTGTAGTTCCAAAACCATAGTCAAAATGTATTACTAACGGACAGTAGGCATTTGAGAGGGTAGAACACAAATAGGTGTATTTTAATAGTTGGGGACAACAGAGGGAGGCTTTGGGTTACAAAAGGACAGAACCAGGTGCAAGAGTTATACTTCCTAGAGTATTCAGAGGGTTAGGTTTTAGGTTCAGCTGTTCATGTCTCAGTTGCTCATAGAACAATAGAGGAAAAACTGAAGGAACCAGAATCCAGAACCACACTGGCTTAGTAGGATGAGGCAGTTACTGTCAAGTAAGACCAGCTGAAAGTACTGGGACAAAGTCCAGTAGAATATGACATAAAGTAAACATTTCAATAATAGTTAATGGTCAGGGCATCCAAACAGGGTTACCTAATGTATTCTGAAAGGGGCAATGATCCAGTGGTGTATTTGTTGATAAGCCAGCTCTCCAGGCGTTAAAAAGCATTTCATGATTTTTTTGGTTTAAATATTTTTACAGTGACTGATTTCCAGCAATAGTCCCACTCACAAAATTCTTGAATATTTAACAACAGGCAATTGCAAGCCAGTGAGAGCTTGATCCAACATACCACTGAAAGTAACATTAACAATCTAAGTGGGCAGGTAGTACAAGGAAGCCTTCCAGGCACATAGTGCATTGTGGTGACCCTTACTTGATGGGGTGCAATGTGCAGGCCTCCAATCTCCTGGACAGAGCTGGTCAAGCAAAAACAACTTCCTCAAGTCCTAGAGGGATTAGGATATTAAGCAAATTTCCAAGACATAGATTTGGGTATAAAGAAGTAGGCGAAAGCCCGGTAACCAGATTGATGCCAAAAAGTAAGTTGTTGAGACTGGAAAAATGAAATATAGTTACATATAAAATATAATGTAATATAAATTAGACATCACAAAGGGCCTTATTGTTGGCATGGAAAATTCTATTTATATAGGTATATCTGAACTATAAATTCTCTACCACTATAGGCATGTAATTAATTATCAAAGAAACAGGCTTAACTTTCAAAAATGGCAAAAGTAAGTTTATATAATAGAATAATTAATTTTATTTTTTCACTAATATCGGTGTATCCTTTCATTGAATTTTGATTCTGGAAATTGGTCTTTAGTATGGGATGCCTAATGACTTGATCATTACTTAGCTTTCATTTAATTCTTTTCAATATGTTAATTTGTACATTGCACTTCTTAATATACTTTAATGCCTCATTAATATTAAGATCTACAAATGATTTTCTGAAAAATCTTGTAGTAAATACTTTTTTATATTGAATATTTTGTTCTTCCCTTTACCTTATCACTTACCTAAAGATACATATCCTATCTTCTAGATAATATATGGATACGATTTTATGAATCATGCTGCGTTAAAAATTATTGTAAAACAGGGAAAAGAAGCTTCTGTTATGATGATTGGAGTGATTTGATTAGAGTTTCAGAATGCTGTGATATAGGGGCTTGAATGCCCCCCAACATACACACACACACACACACCCACAAGGAGCTAGAGGAAGTCATCAATTATTGCATATAGGAAGCCAGGTGGGCAGAAACTAGACAGCTGCTTATTGAATGAGAACAATTCTGAAAGGAATAGGAAGAATTGAATAAGGAAAGTATGTGCCTAGTTTCTACTTTATTTAGGATGGCACAAGCTGGAAACTAGCATGGAAAAGTAGTTATTAGAAAACAGAGTTAAAAGTCAAAAGAGCAGGTTAGTAGGCTTCAAAAGTTGATTTGTAAGTCACTCATTTAGAACTCTGGATGTGTTTTTCCTAGAACAGCAATGTAGCTCAAAACGGTAATCCAAAAAACCTCTCAAAGTTCTAACCTAGCTGAAATTAAATGAAGAAGCTCTGAGCCCCGAGTTCCACCAACTTCTCCTAAAGCTCTGATTTTTGAACCTGATCCAGAGCTTTAAGTGTTGAGCCTAAAGAAGCCTATGGTGCCATTTATCTAAAGGTGCCTGAAGGAAACGAGGCAGAAGGTGTTTACCTGAAGCAAGCTTCCTGCTTGTGCAAAAATGAGCTATGTCGAGGTCCTAGATCCTAAGACTATTTCTGTAACCTACCAGTTATATAAACTTGTACAAGTAACTCAGTCTGTCAGAGTCTCGGTTCCTTGATCCATACAAGACAAAAAGTAATATTTAACTCAAATTCACAGATACCTCAAAGGCTTCTGCTAAACCTTCCCCAGACCCCCATGGATCTTCAATGTAAAGATGTGGGGAAAGGGTCTTGTTTACTGCTTCAACTCCGGGACCTAGAACAGTACTTCACATATAAATCCATTTCTGTTGATTATGTTAAATAAATGGATGCATAAATCAAAAGTGCTTCATTAGTATCCAGTGCCTTTTTAAATTAAATTCCCCCACCTTTCTCCACAATCTACAGAAATTTGAGAGAGTATTAGCAAAGGGTATGTCCTCTTATAGTGGGAGGCAGGATAATCATGGCTGTTCAGTGGCTGGGTCATTTGCTGGCTGTGCGTGCTTTGCTGTAGCTGCTTGCATGGTTAAGATAAGACTCAGGTGCAACCTCTCCTTGCTGTCTCTCCATTGCGAGTATACTCTGGTCAAAATCCACCCAGCTATTTCTTGTGGTCTGGGTTTTGTGAGTCCGTCACCTTTATTGTTATAAAGGGTCTCTTCAGGTTAAGCTTTACACCCATACTAAATTGCTCAATGTGATATTTCTGCTTACTCAGTGAGGTTTAATTTGGTGGAATGAGAGCTGCCTGTATTTTAGCAGTCAGACCTGCATAATAGCCATCTAAGGTAGAATTCATCAATTATGCTGAAATGTTTGTTTTTAAAAATGTCAGGTGTCCAGATGGTGCCATGGCAATGGGGGTCATTAAAAATGCTTAGACACACAGAGAGTCTTAATGAAGAAATGTTCTTGTTAGTGATGCAGGTCCTTAGCAGAAACAGAATTTTTTAAAAAGGTGAATAGGTTAAAGTTTCTTAAAGTGAAGTTAAAACAAGCACCTCAAGATGAATCATGATATAACTCTGCTTTTGTCAGTTTCATTATTTCCATTTCTGTGTCTTCTCTCTTGACTCTTACCTGCCCATCTTCATCCAGGGATTCTCCTCTATTGCACATTGAAAGAGCTTTGCAAAACAGAGATTTTATGTTATTAAAGTCAGAGGATGGTGCTGTTGCTATTTGGAGATTACCTAATTAAAGACCTTTATGGGTACTTGGAGCGTAGCAAGACTGCTGTTCTAAAAAGATGCGCATCTGGAGTGATTCAAAACGCAGCTCCATGTGCAGCGCCAATGGTGGAATTTAAAGCAATCAGTGAAATTATCTATACTTTCAACTTTGTTCGACACATCTCTTGTACAAAGCCATTATTACAGATCCTGAAGCTACACACAGAGCCTCCAGTTACCCATAAAAACAGCATTTGGACAGAGTGTAAATTTGCCACCAGGACTCTAGCATATGGAAACTAATATATCTGATGAGGAAATGAAACTCATTGGAATATTTACTCTGCTTCTCAGATATTTTGACCCTAGCTCAGCCAGGCTTTTAGAAAATTATTGGGAGGATTTATTTTTCTTTATCAATCAACACCCCACCACCCTGTTCCAGAAAGCTCAATCTGCAAACTTTGCTCATCAAAATAGAAATCTACATTTCTGAAAATTTATTGTTTTGAGCATATTTTTCTTGTTTCTGTAGAATCCACCAGGCCTGGCTCTGGTAAATAAATAAAGAAGCAATATCACTTACGAATGACTATCAAAATATTCCCAGCCATGTTAACATATCTATAGAGGAAATAATACTGATTATTTATTTTTACAAGCATACCTCGGAGATATTACAGGTTCAGTTCCAGGTCCCACAATAAAGCAATATCACAAAAGAGCAAGTCACATGATTTTTTTTTTGGTTTCCTAGTGCATATAAAAGTTATGTTCATAGTCTACTGTAGTGTACTAAGTGTTTGATGGCATTATGCCTTAAAAAAATGTACATATGTTAATTAAAAATACTTTATTGCTAAAACATGCTACCACTCATCTGAGCCTTCAGCAAGTCATAATCTTTTTGCTAGTGGCGGATTGTTCCTCCATGCTTATGACTGCTGACTGATCAGGCTGGAGGTTGTGGAAGGTTGGGGTGGCTGTTGCAGTTCCTTAAAACAAAACAACAATGAAGTTTGCTTCATCAATTGCACATCAATTTACTCTTTCTTTTATGAAAGATTTCTCTGTTGTGTGTGATGGTGTTTGATAGCATTTTACCCATGGTAGAATATCTTTCAAAACTAGAGTCAATCTTCTTAAACCCTGCCACTGTTTTACCAACTTTGTGTAATATTAGAAATCCTTTCTTTTATTTCAACAATATTCACAGCATCTTTACCAGGAGTAGATTCCATCTCAAGCAACCATTTTCTTGGCTCATGCATAAAATGCAACTCCTCATCCATGAAACTTTGTCATGAGATTGTAGCAATTCAGTCACATCTTCAGACTCCACTTCTAATTCTAGTTATCTTGCTGTTTTCACCACATCTGCAGTTACTTCTTCCACTGAAGTCTTGAACCTCTCAAAGTCATCCATGAGGATTGGTATCAACTTCTTCAAAATTCCATTGACTTTCAAACTACTAATGTTGATATTTTGACCTCAACCCATAAATTACAAATGTTCTTAATGGCAGATAGATTAGTGAATACTTTCCAGAAGGTTTTAGATTTACTCTGCTCAGATCCATCAGAGGAATCACTATCTATAGCAGCTCTAGACTTACAAAATGTTTATTAAATACTAAGACTTAAGTGTTGATATTACTTCTTGATCCATATGCTACAGAATGCATGTTGCATTAGCAGGCATGAAAATAGCATTAATCTCCTTATATATTTCCATCAGAGCTCTTGGATAACTAGGTGCTTGTCAATGAGCAGCAATATTTTTAAAGAAATTTTTCTTTTCTAAGCAGTAGGTCTCAACAATGGGCTTAAAATAAGTCATGCTGTTAAACAGATGTGCTGTCATCCAGGCTTTGTTGTTCTATTTATAGAACACAGGCAGAGTAGACTTAGCCTAATTCTTAAGGGCCCTGAGATTTTTGGAATGATAAATGAGTACTGGCTTCAACTAAAAGTCACCATCTGCATTAGTCCTTAACAAGATAGTCTGCCTATCCTTTGAAGAATTAGAGCCAAGCATTTACTACTCTCTAGCTATGAAAGCCCTAGATGTAACTCCTTCCAATAGAAAGCTGTTGTTCTACATTGAATCTGTTGTTTAATGTAGCCACTTTCATCAATTATTTTAGCTAAATCTTCCAGCTAACTTGTTGCAACTTCTACATCAGCACTTGCTGCTTTCCCTTGCAATTTTATGTTATGGAGGCAGCTTCTTCTTTTAAACCTCATGAACCAATCTGTGCTAGCTTCCGACTTTTCTTCTGCAGCTTCCTTGCCTCTCTTAGACTTCCTAGAATTAAAGAGAATTAGGGCTGTGGTCTGGGTTAGTGTTAAGGAAATGTGGCTGGTTTGGTCTTCTATCCAGACTGTTCAAACTTTCTCCATGTCAGCAACAAGGCTGTTTCACTTTCTTATCATTTATGTGTCCGCTGGAGTAGACTTTCAGTTTCCTTCAAGAATTTTTCCTTTGCATTCACAGTTTGGTTAGCCTTTTGGAACAAGAGGCCTAGCTTTCAGCCTATCAGGGTGTTTTAGATTCCTTCCTCATTAAGCCTAATCATTTCTAGCTTTTGATTTAAAGTGAAAGATGTGTAACTCTTCCTTTCACTTGAACACTTCAAGGCCATTACAGGTGATTAACGGGCATAATTTCAATATTGTTGTGTGTCAGGGGACAGGGAGGTGCAAGGAGAGGCAGAGAGATGAGAGAATGGCCAGTTAGTGGAGCATTCAGAATGCACACTCACATTTGTCATTTAAGCTCACCGCCTCATATGAACATGGTTCGCAGTGCCCCACAAAACTAGATGAAGAAAGTAACATCAAAGATCACTGATCACAGATTACCATAACAGCTATGCTAATAATGAAAGAGTTTAAAATATTGTGAAAATTACCTACATGTGACGCAGAGACGTGAAGTGAGCACATACTTTTGGGAAAATGGTGTCGATCGATTTGCGTGACGAAGGACTGCCACAAACCTTCAATTCGTAAAAGACACAACATTTATGAAGCAGAACAAAGCAAAGCACCGAAATACAAGGGACACCTGTATATTTGAGTTTTATTTATAATAGTGAAAAGTGAAAAGGTAGCTTAAATGTTTAAATAGAAAAAATGTTATGATAGTCAGTTTGTCCAAATGATAGATATTATGCAGCCATTGAGCATTTTCACAAAGAAACAAGGAAAGAAATGAGAATCCAGTGCAGGAAACTGAAGAAGAATTCTTTGAGGTTGTTTATACCTATTTTTGGTAAGGTTCATTGAGGTTACATACTTAAAATCTATTCTTCTTAGCATACAATTCTGAGTATTGACAAACACATAGAATCATGCAACCATGATCACAATCAAGATATAAAACAATTCCATCACCCCCTGCTATGGTCCAAATGTTGTATCCCCCAAAATTCATATATTGAAATCTAACCCCAGAAGTATTAAGTGGTAGGGCCTTTGGGATGTGATTAGGGCATGAGGCATAGCCTGTTTGGCTAAAGGAATTACTGTCCTTTTAAAAGAGGTTTGAAGGAGCTTGTTTACCTCTCCTGCCATGTGAGGGCAAAGCCAGAAGGTGCTGTCTGAGAGGAACAGGCCTCACCAGACACTGAATCTGCTGGTGTCTTGGTCTTAGACTTCCCATTCTTATTGTGAGCAATAAATTTCTGTTTATAAAGTACCCAATCTGAGGTATTTTGTTATAGCAGCCCAAATGGAATAAGACACCCCACAGATCCCTTCATTCCTCTTTGCAGTCGGTGCCTTTCTCCACCTCTATCCTTTGGCAACAACTGCTCTGCGTGAGCTGTCCCTACATTTTTCTTTTTCCAGAATATCATATAAATGTAACTATCCATTATGTAACCCTTGACTCTGGCTACTTTCATTTAGTGTATTGCATGTGAGATCCTACCATGTTGTTGTGTGTATCAGTAGTTTGTTTTAGTTTTTATTTTTTAATGGAATAGCATTCCAGGTCTGGATGTACCACAATTCATTTATCCACTCACCAGTTGAAAGACCTTTGGATTGTTTTCAGTTTGGAGTGATTATGAATTAAAGCTGCTATAGTCATTTGAAAAAAAGGTTTTTGTGAGAACCTATGTTTTCTTTTCTCATGAGTAAACACCTTGGAGTTTTGGGAGTGGCATATTTAAGTTGTGTATAAAGTGTATGTTTACCTTTATAAGAAATTGCCAAACTGTTTTTCAAAATAGCTTCCCTATTTTGAATTAATATCAGCAACATTTTATGGTTCCAGTCATTGCATTGTGACAATTGTATCTCCTCATGATCATTTATTAATTACTACAAATATATTGACTTCATCCCTAGAAGTACATGTTTTTTGAAAGGAAGAGACTTTGTTCTTTGAACTTTTTCTATAATGTCATGTTGTGTCAGTTTGCCCCTCAGCTCATGGAAATAGCCTTTTATACTTCATACCATGGTAAAATATAAACTCATATTGTGTATCCTAAGTAGAATTTATAGGAACCAGTATATATCACTGTAAAACCTGAAACTTCTGTGAATTAGCTCTGCTCCTGTTCGCTGGTAGGAAAGGAGAAGCCAGTGACACTCTCTGTAATAAAGAAATCTGATTTCAACTCTCTGTATTAATGCTCTGGGTGTTAAATGATATGGAAATGAACTCTTGAATAATGCTCATTCAAGAGGGTGTAGAGAGAGCTGTCAAATCCTACAGTTCTATAAGAACCCCATACACGTGTCTTCATGTGTTCAACTGTAAAAGACTGACCCACTGTGGAGATTTTCAAACAACCCCATAAGAAGACAGAATAATGAGCAGTGAGTTTCAATGTTATCAGTATATTGCAATACTATATTCGTAATATCAGCTTGGAGGGTGAGGAGAATGTGATCCTTTTACAGTATATTTCAGACATCTTATCACTTTACTTGTAAATATTTCAATGTGTATCTCTAACAGATAAGGATGTTTAAACATAATATAATACCATTATCACAACCAATAAAATAACAATTATTTAATTGTTATTCCTAGTACAAGTCAAATTTCACTAAAAATATTGCATTTGGTTGTTGTATCTATTAAGTTTCTTCTTTTTAAAAAAAACAGTTATTTATCTAAGAAATTTGTGAATTTCCATGGAGAGCTTCTCTCATTGCATTTTTCTGGTCTTGAACAGATTTCTCTACCCCTGTGTCTCCTGTGTCTCCTTTGCTTGCTCCTATGTGTCTTTCACTTGCTTTAGCTATGGGAGTAGGGCAGATTTGGGGAGATTTGAAAATTACACCAACCCCTGCCATTTTTCCCCAAATGCTGCAGAGTATCTGCAAAGTTCCCTTTAGCTTAATTTTGAGCAGTAGGATATAAGTAGAACAGCCCAGAGTATTTTTGGTTGCATATGAGATGAAATCCAGATTCTTTAGCGTGATGCTGCACAGTTCAGCACAGGCCTGTGCCCCCTTTCCAAATTTATCTCTCAGCATTACCCAGCATGAATTCTTCACTCTTCTTTATTCACGCTTTTCCCTGGCCTTCCCTCATTGTGTCACTCAGTACCAAACAAACAGCTCCCCCTAAAACTGTAATTATAATTGTCTTCATTTCTGCTCACCATCATGTCTATCCTGATCTTCCATTCTTGGCAGAATCCTTTCTCACTGCCCTCTGCTTGCCTCAAATCCCCCTTATCTTTCTAACCACTTAATTATTTCATACTCTCAAATTTATTGCTCTTTGTTTCCCTCTTTTATTTGAATAACGGTCCTATTGATCTTAGTAACCTGTTAAACAATCATTTGATTAAATAAACCAAATAAAAGAAAAACCTGTTTTCATTGACATCTACTGCTTACTAACTAAGCACAGTGCTAGGCATTGTTGAAGGAACGATCTACAAACAGACGTGGCAATTGTCATTAAAGAACTAACTAAATCACATCGTAGTACGAGAAGCTAACCATGTCATTCTTTTCTTGAGCTTCCCTATTTGGTAGAATTTCACTACAAATGCAAAGTGAAATGAAGCAAGTTATTTAGAACTATAAGTAAGTTGGTTGAGTGAGGGAGACTGACACAGAGACAGGGGAAGGTGTTTCTAGAACAGAGATTCTTAAGTTCATTGAACTCCCTCTCCATCTAGTCCTATTCGGCATCGTTTCTGCATTCTATGTATTCTTCAAACTGTTGCTTAAATCCTACTTTGTGAATAAAAGTTTCCTGATTCCTTCCACATGTACCAATTCAGTGCTTGTTCACAAATTTATTGGTGTTCAATAATGACTCCCTCCTCTAAATGTCTCAAACACTTATCAAATATTACATGTATTTCAAATGGAACTTGTCTCGTCATTTGCTCGTGTTTATATTGTTTCCGTCCTGCTAGGTCTTATAAAGAAGTGGTTATATACTTCTTCAGGTCCCCCAGTGTGTAATAACAGGTGCTTAATAAACATTTCATAAAGAAAGAAAAATTTATTTGCTGAAAAGTCTGAGAAACTCTTCCTTCATCAGGGCTTACATGAATAAAGCAAAGCAACTGAAACATTCTAAGATACATAAGATTTTCTTCCATTTAAGCTCAGGAAAAATAGAATGATCTTAGTTAAGTTTCCCTGAAAATTTTAGGAAAATTTTGATCCAAATATATCATTACATTCTATTAATCATTTGATTATATGGCTCGTATTGCTCAGACTATGCATACGTTATAGACAGATGAAGTAGAAACAAATAATTTTCAATGGAATTATTAATAAGAAAAACGCTACATGACGTAGGGAGAGCACAAGACATCATGTGTCCATTTTGTGATAATAGCTATAATTTGCTGTATACACGTTTATAAGCCAAAATTTTCACATATTTTAATCCTTTAAATTCCAAAACGACATTAAGAGGTAGATACTATTATTAAACTCATTTTACAAATGAGGAAATAATTAAGCAATCTGTCCTGAGGGTCACAGCTTGTAAACAGAGGACAGAGGTTCTAACCTTAGAGCCAGGTTCTATAGACCAAGGTAATGGCCCCTGCTCCATACCTATGAGACTTTAAATAAGTCCCTATCTGTGCATAAAACATATAAGGCATAAAATAAAATTCTTCTTCCTCTAACTAATTTCTGAGGTAAGACTATCTAACACTATTTGATCAACCATAGCCATCTTTGGTAGTTAGTGAAAAGCTTCCAACAGCTTAGGAAGACAAAACTGTATGTCCTGTCTTCTGTAATCTCATAGAGTGTGTTATAATTTGAAAGCAAATTACAGACCAAAATCAGCTTCACCCACAAATATTTATAGGAATGCTGGCATGGAAACAGCCATATTACCTGCAAGCTTGATGAGGCCTTCGGTTTCTGTCTCTTTAGGCCTTGCACCTTTGCATTTAAGTTTCACTTGCCATGTGGCATAATTTATTTCTAGTCAGAACTAGCTAACAAAATCCTCCAATAAATGTTTAAGCAAAGGGCTAGTACAAAATCCTAAGTCCAGGGCAATATTTTGAAAGGTGTAGGCTCTTGGGATTACTAGATTTTGAGCCCAGTTTGTTCAAGACTCAGAGTAGCCATATGTTATTTTCTAGTGATCCACTTAACTTGAATCGTATCTCACCATAAAAATTCATGCCTAATCTCCATTGTGCTAAATAACCAAACCTCTAGTATTAATGAGAAGTAAAATAGAATAGCTGAAGGTCTTATAGTAACAGTCTCTCTAGAGTGAGAGCTTCCGAGCAACCATCCTGCTGGGAATAGTCCCAATTAGAGTACTTCAAATGTTAGCTAACCCCCATCCCTTGCCTGCAGTCTGCACACCATGGTACAAATTAACTTTTGACAAAGGTTTATCACACCCTTTATTTTAGTATTAAAGTGTAAGTTATCGACAAGATTACAAGTAAAAGTATGGAGAAACCAGTGTGAAAAAGTCTTTCATTTGAAGGATGTCAATTTGGGGTGTCACTATTACAGTTTGATATGTTGACACTTGACATTTTAGAATATTGCTTTCCTTTTATAGCCATTCAGGGCTAAATAGTTATTTCTACCAGCAAATTTGTCTGTTATAATACTATCATCAAACATCAGATTCTTTGTTTGGGTCCTCAAACAGAAGACTATTAGAGGAAGGTAAATGTGGATTAGAGGATAATTTGGGCTATAAATCTGCCATTCTTCTCTATCTCAAACTCTCTCTAGAAGATTCTTTCTTGCTTCATTTTTCCATTCTGAACACCACAATTCTATATTACTATTGCAAATGTCTTTTATAAAAATAACTTTAAAATTTAGTGTTCAGTTCTAGCTAACTGCTATTTCTTTAGAAGTGTTATAACAAATTAGGCATTGAGGGACATATTTAATTTAGTATTTCTCTGAATTAAGGCATATAGGCAGATTTCCAAATCTTAATTATGAACTAACAAATATATAATTAGCTATTTAAAAATATTGGTGATCTGATGGGCAGGGCAAACTTTTCTTCTAATTAAAATTACCCTAACAAGCAAATTGCACAGAGCTAATGTGTTACTCAAAGCCTTTCAGTTAGAAAAAAAATTAAGGAAAATAGTTTTCCTGATCCATTTTGTGGAAAGTCTAAGCCTCTATTTGCCTATGTTTTTCATCTTACTCCCACACAAATGAACTAGAAATGTGTAGACATGTAAGTCCTTCACACAGGACTGAGGGTATCTGGTGCTAAACAAGTCCTTGATAAACATTAATCAAGTTAAGGGAAATTAAATAAGGCAAGGGATTTATTCATAAAAACATATACTGAGCACCTTGTCGGGGTGAAAAGGAAGTCTTACCTGTTATAAGGGTCACAGCTGACATTCCTTTAACAAACGACAAGTTAGCAAGAGAAAAGCATAACAAATTTGTTTAATCATAGTTTTAAGTGACATGGGAGCTTTCAGGATGAAGACCAAAAGACCCAGGGAAAACTATCAACCAACTTTTTTTTTTCAGGCAGAGTCTCACTCTGTCACCCAGACTGGGGTGCAGTGGTGAAAGCTCAGCTCACTGCAGCCTCTGCCTCGCAGATTCAAGTGATTCTCCTGCCTTAGCCTCGCGAGTAGCTGGGACTACAGGCATGAGCCTCCATGCCTGGCTAATGTTTTTATCTTTAGTAGAGATGGGGTTTCACCATGTTGGCCAGGCTGGTCACAAACTCCTGGGCTCAAGCGATCCTCCTGCCTCAGCCTCCCAAAGCACTGGGATTACAGGCATGAGCACTGCACCCAGCCCATCAATCAATTTTTATGCTTCAGTTCAATGAAATATATAGACAGCTATTTAGCAATGTGCTTGGACCAAAAGGGTATACTCTTGTATTAGCAGACTGAGTGAGGAAACCCAGAAAGACTTGTCTGTTTGGATTCTTCCTGGGCTTTCTCTGAAGCATTCCTTCCTCCTGTGTATGGAGCAGCCTCTCTCTGGAATGAGGGTCTTATGACGTATCAAACAAGGTAGATCAGAATATTTCTTTATGACCAGCAGCTACACAGAAAGGCAGGGGAAGGTGAGAATAATATGTTTAGGATTTTTGGCTGGCTTTGGGAAAAAGGGGTTCTGGTTTCTATGACTCACCTGGGAGAAGAGGTGTTCTAGTTTCTGTGACTTGCCATGGGGGAGAATGAGGGCCCAGGACAGGAGGGCAGGGGAAAGTCAGAGGAAAAAAGCTTCTGAGGCCAGTTCGGAGGCTTTCACTTTGGGATTTTGTTTTCTGAGCCCCAGCATCCTGCTATGTGCTGCCTACACAGTTGATAAATCCAGTCCCTGCTCTCTGTGAATTACACTTTAGGTACAAACAGGTGCATATATCCTATAAACCTATGACCTTTTTTCTCATATAGATAATATATGAGAAAATATAGATATATAGATAATATCTCACCATATTCCATGTAACTGATGCAGAATCATTTAAAACTGGCTATTTCTAAGCAGGGCCCTTGCTTCTGTAGTGTGTTATAATCTCTATTCCTTCAGTAGATCTTGAAGTCCAGAGGCCAACTGAATTTGGACACAGATTTTCCATGTAAACTTGTACTTGTAGCGTACATGGAAGTACTTGGAGATATTTAAGTTTTGTGGCACTGTTAAGTTTGCTTAACAAATGCATTCTTCACAAATAATGAGAAAAGACAAGTCCAAACGTATCCATGTTATCCCAGATTCTGATTAAATGAGGTCTAGATTAATATGGTTTTATTGTAGTTCATTTTCAAATAAGTTTCTTTATAACTCTTATACAAAGAGGTGTCTGAGTAAATATTGTAATTTAAAATGTAGAAGTAAATTTGTATTGGTAATTTTATTTCACTTTGATTAAATCATGATTTCTTTTTAATTTCCTTAATTTTTTTCTTTTTCTTTTTTGCAAAATCTTCAGTTTCTGGCACTTTGCCTCTTAATTCTCAGGAGCACTTTATCTATCTTTTGAGCATAAAACAATAAAGACATTTTATAAGTAAAAATCACAATTTTTTTAAAGAGTGAACTTTCTGTATCTTAACTATTGGTCATGCCTTTTCAAACCCTTTAAAATCATAGGGTGTGATTTAGTCACATAACTTTACAGATGAAGAAACTGAGAAGCAGTGACTGTCAATGGATGAATGTATAAGGAAAATGTGGTGTATATATACACAACTGAATATTATTCAGCCATAAGAGGAATGAAATCCCATCATTTCCAGTAACATTGGTAAAACTGGAGGTCATTATAGTAAGTGAAATCAACCAAGCACAGTAAAACAAATATCACATATTCTCACTCACATGTGGGAGCTAAAGTAGTAGATTGCATAGAGATAGAGAAAATAATGGTGATTAATAGAGGCCGAGAAGCAAAAGGGGAAAGAGGAATGAAGAGAATTTGATTAAAGGGTACGAAAATACAGTTAGAGGGGGTCAGTTCTAGTATTCAATACAGTAGGGAAATTATACTTAAAAATATTATATTGTGTATTTTAAAACAATTAGAAGAGAACTTCAATGATTCCGACATAAAGTAAAGATAAATGTTTGAGGTGATGAATATCCCTGCCCTAATTTGATCGTTACATATTGTGTATAGGTATCAAAATATCACGTGTCCCCCAAAATATGTACAACTATCATATACCAATAATTAAAAAACTGAGAAACTAGTTGAAACTAACTAGTTGAAATCCTGAGTGTGACTCAAAACAATTACCAATATTAATTATGATATTCATCAAAATATTATTAAAAGAACTTATATAAATATTTGTATAGTAAAGAATAAACTGAATCTAGCTTTCCTAATTCCAAATGCTGCCATTTACATTCATTCATGCCAATTTTCTTGTGAACTGATATCCCTAAGGACCGACATTACTTCTCTGGAACAATTCCGTGTAAAAGAAAAGATTGGTGTTGCCTTGTTTTCAAGAGAAAAGCACATTAAATTTCCAATTAAGACCACAGCACAAACAATGAAAACAAACGTCATGCAATGAAAAAGGTAACAGGAGCAAAATTTAATTCTTCCCATAAAACAATGTGTTGAAGAAGGGCCTAAAAAATTGTAATGTTAATGAAAATGGAGGGATTACATTTCTATGTAAATTAATAGAAGAGATTTCTTTTTGGAAAGAAAGCCCATCATAAGAGGAACTGCTAAAACCTGTTTTTATCTCCAGTAACATAAAATTCCAGGTCACACCAGCAAATACAGTCATTAAATCAAGCATTTTATTATCTGACCCTAAATAATGAACACTAATCAAAGATACCACCCATAGCTTTGATTATTAAAGCCAGGATTTCTTATGGTTGTTCTTAAAGAAAAATAGCCCTAATAGATGTCACTGCAACCATAGGTGGAAGTTAAAGAAACATATTAATTGGAGTCTGTATTTCTTTATTTAAACTTTATAAATATAATTATGCAGGGCCAGCTGTAGGTTAATCATTTTATTTAATATTGAATGACCTGAAATTGGTTTTTAAAAATCCCTTTACTCAGCCACCAATAGTCATATTTTCTTCAGTCCAGGAGGAGGATGTGGGTGATATCTTTGATTTTTATAATATTAACTACAACTACCTCCTTGAAATGCTTTCCTATCTTGGCTGCCATATACCAGTACTGTTCTTGAATAGCATGTAGATTTCTAATATCTCGCTCTCTCCCTGACTTCCCCGTCCCTCCACCTCTCTCTCCCTTTTGCTTTCACTCCACCTCTGTCATTTTTCTACCATTATTGCTCCATCTTCAGCTACCTGTCCTTCACCACAGAACTCCTTACAAGGATCATTCAGCCTGTAGCTTTAACTATTGCCTGCAAACTGAGGATTCCTAAATTAGACCTCCAGTCCTGATTGACCTAAGATATCTCTCCTTTCTGTTAGACATTTCCAATTCAGTGTATTTATCAGAGACATTTAAATTTTATCTTCCTTTCAGCTTCTCTCTGTTGCACAATTTCAACTTCATTCAACTTCATTCTTAAAGGCTGATTTGGTGATTATTTTGATTCAACCTCCTTCCCACCTCCCAGATATTTTTCCTCAACATGTTGTCACTTCTTCCTTTAAAGTGTCTTTTCTAGCCATCTTTCTGTAACCTTTCACATGGCCACCGCGTTAGCCAAATCTCTCATTTTCACACATCGAGAACCCTGTCTGCCATATTTCCCAAGCTAATGTCCTTATTGAGTCAATGCCTTTATCAGTCTACCCTGTACCTCTTTTTCTATTTTTACTTAAATACTACCTATGTTGAATGACTTTCACAATCATTGCCTTAGTGTATATATCACCCCAAATCTAAAACGCTAGTCCACATAAGCACGCACATACATAAAGACCCACATCATACACACTCACACCTTAGCACTTAATATTTCATCTGGCACACGTTATGTTGTCAAAAATTTTGGTGATTGGGTAAAACACACACAAACACAACACTTTTCTTTCTTTTCTCTCCAAATTATTACCACCACGTAATGTCTTTTTGCCTGTTCTAAAACTGCAAAAAGGAACTAGGAAAACTAAGATGGAGCTGCATTAGCGTAGTATTCACTGTGTTAGTGTACTGAAATACATACTCCTGCTGGAAATATTTGTGTTAAAGGATGCTGTTAAGATAGCCAAAATTCTGGACTCTAATTAGGGTCATTCACCACCCCCCACACATACATACCCACACACTCATACATACCTTTCACTCTGGCCAGTCATCTCACATCTGGTGAAATATGACAGCAGAAACCTAATATCACTAATGACAAAAAATACACAATAAATATCTTTCCTGTGACAGTCCTTTTAGTAAATGGGGAATACACTTCAAGCTTAGATAACTATTTTGACAACATGCTAGAGGTGGATGAATTCCAGTGATGTCTTAACCTTCTAAGAGAAATGTGCTTATGGTTTATTTATTTGTGGTCATTTGGGGGTTGCAAATAACAAATATAAACCAGGAAGCAAGCAATTCACAGGAAAAGAAATATTAATATGTAATACATATATAAATATATTCAGCCTCTTTAGTCCTCAGAAATAGGCAATTGTTAAAGTAGTATGTCACTTTCAAACATCAAATAGTGATGACTGAAAAAAATAAACTTCAGTAACTGCAAGAATGCCTTGTGATGGGCACTCTCAGACTCTGGCAGTAGAAATACTCGTTAGCATGCAAGAACATTTAAAATGCTAACACATACATATCTGGTACTTCCCAATCTAGTTATTCAGGCTAAAAAGTGAACATACAGTTTTTAAAGTTTTTACAGAATTTGTCTTCTAAGATGTTCACCACAGTTATTTATAAGGGCTAAATATAGGAATGCTTCTAAGTAATAAAAATTGTCAAAAATCTGAAGGGATATTATATAACTCTACATATGTATTTTAAATTAACAAAGGTAGATTTTTATGATAAACTATTGAATGAAAAATGAAGATACTAAACTGTTTATGAGATATCATATAAAATAAGAAAAAAGTCTACAACATAATAGATATGTTTATAAACAGAAAAAATTATGCAAAATGAAGAGAACTGTTAACTCTTGATTTGTATTTTGGTGGTTCTGTTTTCTTCTCTACATTTTTAACTCTTCTGTGATGATTCTACATCACTTCCATAAATAAAAAATATCTATTTAGATTGGAAATGAAGTCAAAGTGTGGATATGAATCATCAAAAAACAATAATGTTTGGATTTCTTCTGGAGAGTTCACAGAAAGATAAAACACAGATATGTGTGGCAAAATCAAAAACTGTTCTGCAACCAACCCATGCTATAAAATCTATTTGAAGTGCAGAGCTCACTCCGAAGGTTGGTATTACTGTGCACTAATCTTTGCACAACTGAATTATCAAGACCATTCCAAGCTTCTACCAATAGACTCAAAAAGTTAGTTTTATAATTTAAATCAACTACCATAAAAAGCTTTTATAGCTAATATTTGTTGAACACAGTAGAGTGATAGAAATAATGGAAATGATAGAGCAAAAATGCATATTTTAGCTAATGGAAAAGAAGAAAAGTAATTTTGTTTTTCAGCTGATATTTTCATGAGAGTTTGCTTTAATTAGGTGTGCATGAACATAATATTCTAACCAGAATTTTATTTAAAATAGGCATTCAATAACTTCATTAATCTCAGGCTATAGGTACACAATATATTGTTGAAAATAGGAAATTTAATCAAAGCATATATAAATTCTCATAGCTGTTGGGTTCTGGAAACAGCAGAAAATGTATCCCAGCTTTGCCACCTAACACCTGCAGAATCTTTTTTTGTTTGTTTGTTTGTAAAAGGCATACAAATTTTATTTACATGTCCAAGGAAGGAACCACTGAGTGATTATTCCTGCCTGTATAATCTTGAGCAAATTGCTCAACCATACTGTATTTAGAATTGTTGGAAGATTAAATAATTTAAATCAGCCACATTCTTAGAATGAAGCAGGACCCACAATAAATTCCACAGGAATGTTACCTGTCATTGCTTTCAGCTATTACAACCTATATTAACCAATCTATGTTGGTCATGATTATTCAATAATTTATTAAAGATTAAGTATCAGGTTGTGTTTTAAATAAGTTGTAGCTTCACTGCAGTATATAAGACATAAAATATTTTATATTGAATAAAACTCCAATCATCCACTTTTGCCACAAATAGTTATTTACCAACAACATTTATACATGCATACATATGCTTAGTATATTCTTGGTATGTAAGATAGTTGTTCTTCTAGAAACTCCTAAAAGTCAAAACAGAATGTTATTTCAAATCTAAATTTTTAAAGTCAATATGTTTATATTTACTGTTAGCATTTCTGATTGCAAAAGAAATAAACTCTCTGTGGCAAGATGTTTTTCTTTCGGCCCATTAAACTAGATTCTAAAAATTGAGCTTGCAAGAAAGGTTAGAATTAAATGGATCAAAAGTAAATTTTCATCCAACTTGATTCAATCATTTCCAAGGCCCAAATAAAATGAGTCCTGAGCAAATAAGATTGAAAACACAAAACCATCAAATGAGTGACTTAGTGTACTCCATAGCAGAAAAAAGAATCCATGTTAAAAGAATTAAAGAGATTTTATGTAATATATGATCCCCACATCCAAGCTTTTGTAAAATAAATGCTTTTCAGAGGTACATTCTTATCATAGATAAATTTCCCAAGTGGCACCATAAATACAGGGCTACTATATAAAGAACCAAGACCAAGGCAAAAGAAAACAGTTAAACTCAAAGCTGCAGATGACTTCTGTGACAAGAGTGAAAGGTTAACTTGCCAACTGACTGAATTTATTTCTGGAATTAGCCTAATGTGCCTGAGAAGTCAGAAGAAAGATGGATTTTACCATTGCTTCCTTGCTTGTACTTCTAGAGGTCTTCTCATCCCAAGGAATTTATTGTATGTTTCAGAACAGCTCATAATTTAGGTTTCAATTTCTATCAGTATGATGCTCTATGATTTTGTGTTAAACTTCAAATAACTTAAATGATTTTTACGATTGATATATCTGGAGCGGAAGCATAGCTATCAAAACTGGAGGTTCTTGTTATTAAAAATTAATTGTACTTATTTATTTTTTAAAAAATAATTCATTTCTCTACTTTTCCACTTAGGACACATTTTATGATACAGGTCTCATTAAATACTGGTAACTTAACTAAAAATTTATAAAATTTTTGAGAGTATATTGGTAAATTAAAATTTTCACCTTAATAAAAACTATATTTAATACATTTAATATCTCATTCGATAAAAATTACATTTTTATTGTATTGTTTTGTTTTTATTATGTTCCTGCAATTAGTACTTGAAAAAATACTCTTCCAATATGCACATATAGTTTTTAAATGATGTTCTGTATTAAGCAAGACACACGTATATTAAATATATGTTATAGTATAGAAATTGCCACTATTTAAAAATATATTTACAGTGTAAGAAGTTCATTTGGAACTTTTAGATATTGGTCTTTATGTAACCAGGGTTTTTTTGGGGGGAGGGGGAGTGCTGGTGAGGCTCAGCTCCCCCAAGAGAATGCTGTGGGTTTTTGGCCTCCAATTTCTTAAAGAATAAGCGATGGGACAACTGCAAGTGCATGATATGCTTGTAAAAGTAAATATTGGACCCAAGATGTACTGCAGAAAGGTGATTTTATTTAGGTAGAGAAAAGAGAAGAAAAGGAGAAGAGAAAGACTTTCATGAAGCATGTAGAAGGGGACTGCAGAGAAGAAATCCTGGAGGGGAAAGGGAGCTCCCATCATGTGGGAGGGGATTCCAGAGAGTTGGAAATCCAGCATGGGAGAAGGAACAGGGGAATTTATCCTGGGAGACATTCCCACCTTCCCAAGTTTCTCTGGCCAATGAACGGAGTTTCTTTAAACTTCTGCTGGGGTGAATGACCCTTAGTTTCTTCCCATGCCAGCAAAATTCAAACAAAAACCGTTAAAATCTCCCAGATGGAGAGAGATGGGAGGGGGGCATGGCATTGGGAAATTCTTGCCTTTAAAATTCCACCCCCTCGTGGACCCCGAAAGAGAACACATTCCCTCATAATCCCAGCTACTCGGGAGGCTTAGGCAGGAGAAT